>JAODAL010019919.1:0-70752 GCA_025379985.1 Phyllomedusa bahiana | reverse complement strand
GCTTTTTCCAATTTTCCCTTTTTAGTTGAGGTGTTACTTAGTCTTTAGTGTGCCACTGATATTTTGTATCTGAGACAAGCTGGGGAAACCCCCCCAAAAAATCGCTATATAAAATCAATTCTTCAGTAAGAGCTATCAGCCGCGGGCAGCACCTTCCCTGATGAGCACGGGTGAGAGGAGTGTGAGCTCCCGGCGTCGCGCCCGGACTCATATAGTGCGGTGACGTCACAGAATCCCGCCGGTCTCTGATTGGCTTCACCTCTGCACATGTCATGCAGGCTATGCCCTTCTTCCTCCCAGAGTGCTTTGCCCCATGTAGCGCCATGTGCTCGCAGCCATTTTATCAATCAAAAGCACACTTCGTTCACCTGAAGTACCCCAAAGTTCGACTTCGTTCCGAACCGAAGTTTTCCTGAAATTCTAAACGAATTCCACTTCGTTAGAATCGATTCGCCCATCTCTAGATGAGACATAGAGGGAATATTATTTTTTAGAACCAAACTGTCACGTTCACGCCAGGCAGACCGTCTGCATCGGGTTCTGGCTATTACATTTTCTCCTAGTGTGAACTAGTTGCAAAAATTTGTATGCCTAATTGATTTCTGGCCAACGCCCGTGGCTAGAGGCCTTCCAGCACTTTTGGGGTTAACTGGTTTTCTTGGTGATTGACAGTTCCTTCTTCCTATCACTTCTGCTCTTCTTAATCCCCTTTCCCCTATTTTATAGTCTCTTGCTTCCTGTCTTCTTTGCCTTGCTTATGGTTTTCTTTCCCTATATTTCGCCTGTATTCTCTTTGATTTTCTGTGCTCTTTGACTCTTGCCTGGTTCCTGGTTATTCTTTTGTCTCACGTTTTTGTACGGGCACTGCCCGTTGGTTACTGACTTGGCCTCCCCGACTTCTCTTGTTTTTTCGTGTTGTTTGTCTTTGTCTGTGTTTCACTTACTCAGAGCAGTCATCAGTCTTCTGGTTGTGGCCGACCTGGTAAGGAGTCGGGTTCCCCAAAAGGAAGGGACAGAGGTTGGGACCAGTGTCAGGGCCTCACTCGTCTGTGTCTCTGTGTGTACCCTGACTGTCGCTGACACACTACTCTTTGTTGAAACTGTTCAAGGGCAGAAACCCTAGAACTTTTAGTATAGAAAGTGTGTAGGGAATTCTGATTTTTTTGGGGATATTTCAGTGTCAGTGCACCTTCTGGTTGCCTAAATCAGAAATAGATAAAAAGAGTTGATGGCTGAAAAGAATTGATGAGGTCAACTCAAGGACTTGTATCTATTGGGGAATTCTTCTATTCTCTAAGCCTTGTGTATTGTATTTGGCGGCATTCTCATCACAGTCCATATAAGAAGACACCACCATTCATCATAAATGTGCCTGGTGATTCTTTGTAGGGTAATTTCAAGGAATAGATTGGCTATTTTCCATTAATGGAGTAGAATCTCATCAGAAATAAATCCCTAGAGACCGACTTCTTCTTTTCTTGCACTTAGAAACATATCCAGAATTAAAGTCCTTATCTCTAGAAATGTTTGTTTTTTCTGTCTTTAACATCACTTTCAATCAATATAAGTTTCTTTTCAGTTCTTCAGATAATTACTTGCAGTTGAGACTCCGAGGTCTGTGCCGCTCTGATCAGTTCCTTCGTTGGATTGATCTTTCCTTATGTCTTGTTGGTATACTCTCTTTCATAAAAAATAAGGCAATAGCAATTTTCAAAAGTGATTGGATGCCGTGGAAGATCACTCATGTGTCAACGAAGACAAAATTGGAAAAACTGCATCTATAGTTGTGGCATAGTTCTTTGTTCTTATTACTCTATAGCGAGTGTATAGGAAGAAACAGCTTATGCAGGTGCTTTGGGGCTTTTAGAGACTTCAAGTCCAGCCCATACAGTGGGCAAAACAAGTATTTGAGACATTTTCGATTTTGCAAGTTTTCCCACCTACAAGAAATGGAGAGGTCTGTAATTTGTATCATAGATACACTTCAATTGTGAGAGGCAGAATCCAAAAAAAATCACATTGTTGATTTTTAAATAATTAATTTGCATTTTATTGCATGAAATAAGTATTAAATCTCCTACCAAGCAGTAAGAATTCTGGCTCTCACAGACCTGTTAATTTTTCTTTTAGATGCCCTCCTACTCTGCACTCATAATCTTTATTAATTTCACCTCTTAGAACTCATTATCTGTATCAAGGACTCCTGTCCACACAATCACACTCCAGCCTCTCCACCATGACCAAGACCAAACAGCTGTCTAAGGACACAAGGGACAAAATTGTAGACCTACAAGAAGGGAACAACTGTTGGCACCATTATTAGAGAATGGAAGAAACACAAGATGACTGTCAATCTTCCTCGGTCTGGGACTCCATGAAGATCTTGCCTCGTGGGGTAAGGATAATTCTGAGAAAGGTCATGAATCATCTCAGAACTACATGGGAGGACCTAGTCAATGACCTGACTAGAGCTGGGACCAGAGCCTCAAAGATTACTGTTAGTAACACACTACACCGTCATGGATTAAAATCCTGCAGGAAATATAAGGTCCCCCTGCTCACGCCAGCAAAAGTCCAGGCCTGATTGAAGTTCGCAAATGACCATCTGAATGATCCAGAGGAGGCGGGAGAAGGTCATGTGGTCAGATGAGATCAAAATAGAACTTTTTGATATCAACTCCACTTGCCGTGTTTGGAGGAAGAAGAAGGATGAGTATAATCCTAAGAACACCTTCCCAACCGTGAAACCTGAAAAATTTGTATGTAGTAGTGGGCCAAAATTCCTGCTGCAGTGTGTACAACCTTGGTCAACCTTGGAAGGCTTGTTAAAGATAAACTGACAGGTCTGGGAGAGGCAGAATTCATGCTGGTTGGTAGGTGATCAAATACTTATTTCATGCAATAAAATGCAAATTAATTATTTAAAAATCATACAATGTGATTATCTAGATTTTTTTGCCCCTTTAAGGATGTGTATGCAGTTAAAAACAACTCCGAGTCTACCATACTCAGGGTTCCCCCGGGGGTATCCACTATTTCCCTGTGGGCCAGTCTGAACTTGCATACAAGAGTGCGTGGGATTTACTCAAGGGTCACAGAAAAAGAGTAGAGAGGTGTACAAACAACAGAACCTTCTGCCTTGAATTAAAATAGGAGTCTACTTTGATTTTTGCTTTTTGCCCCCTCTTTCATATGCACAACACAACTTTAGACCTCCCTCTAAGAACCTATATTATTTAAATCGTAATGCATGGCCATATTATTGCTCAGATAGTGAAATATTGGCTAAAATCTTTGCTTAAATATTTATATTTCAGTTCTGTATCACATAACTGGATATAACATGTAGCTTATTGAGTGATTGTATGGCTGTAAAAATCAGACTGTAACTAAACCAGTGTCATGCCTAGGGTCCACCAGTAGAGTTGACTATGGGGTCAGTGTGCTTCTGACATTTTATGTTAGTATAGGTAAAGGGTTTCTCCAAACCCTTTTTTAAACAGGTCATGTTCAGCGATGCTTATACAGTTGAAAGCTTTGCACCCCTGAAGCTCCAGCCCAAAAAAAAATAGGGGAGATGATAGCCAGGTATTCTAGCTGTCATCTCCGAGCTTGATGAGGGAAGGCCAGAAGCAACACAAGCAAAGTTGCTGTCGTTGTCAGTCCTGTGCAGAGGAGGATCGTGTCTGCTACCACTGGATACATGCAAGGGGTTCCAATGGAAGCCCAGCAACTAGGGGTTTTCGGTTCCCTTTCCGGCCCAACAAACCCTTTTTAACTCACAGTCTCTTTTTGGGGGTTAAGGGCTCCTAACTGAAACCCAAAAGGGGCCCCCCTGGGGTAGCGTTACCTCAAATTTTAAAAAGTAACCCCTTGCTTTTTCTTGCTCCTGGATGTAGAATTCCTCACTCCCCTCCTATAGTGAAAAAATATGTGGTTTTCTGAATTTAGAATCTGCAGCCACTCCACTACAGTACCTTCGCTCCCCTCTTGCTATCATTGGCACTTCCTTTGTTCTTCATCATTGCCCTGTGCATTTTTGGGGGATTTTCACCCATCTCTGGCTTCACACCCAGCCTCTCATAGTTGCCATTCACCAGGGTAACCCAATATTAGTCCCTTTTCTCATCTGATGCGGCAGCTAAAGATAAGTGAATCACATGTAATATGCATGGTGGCTTTATCACCCCACTCCTCACCACTTTAGTCAGCCCAGATTGTGGCACAATAATTTGCAGACAGAGATGGTCTAGCATAGAAAAATCAAATAAAGATGGCAGTGGAGAGGACCACTTATTGTTGTTGAGTACTGTGTCCAACTTCCTTCCTTTCCCTTAGCTTTTATGCCTATTAAGAAGCTCCAAGAGGACTCATGGCATGCTTCCCCAGTGCCTGAACTCATTTACAGAGTATTTTAAAATTGCTTATTTAAAATTTAAAATATACTAAAAAATAAAAGGCATCAAAAAAAAATAAAATTTGCAAATATGTTTTTTTTATAAATTCTGTGTTCGGGGGTGAAATGAAGCATCCAATGCATGTTTGACTCTCAATACCATGAAGAAAAATGTAACACATTCTTATAAATGTGTTAACGAGAGTCCTGGTATTTGGCTAAATGGGTCCTCAAGTCTCTGCTTTCCTTCTCTTTACTAATCAATAAGATGACAGTGAGATCCTTCTTCCATGTCGTGATGCATCAGTAATATCCCATTTTGTGAGCGGACTTATAAAGTCATGCAGCAAAATGCCTCATTGAACCCGAATTAGGTTGACGAACAGGAATTTCGAGATTTTTTTTCTTTCATTTTGGCAACTTTTTCATGAATGTAGTAATTAACTTGACAAGGATATAAGTAGTCTCTGATGGTCAAAAATAACCCCGACTATCCAAACAACCACAAAATGTAAGTGTTCATTTATTGCATGATTTTGACTTTTTAGGGCTTGTTCACACGACGTTTTTGTGATCCGCTTTACGGATCCGCAAAACGGATCTAACAATTGTCAGTGTAAATTTAAAAAATATTCAAGGGCAAAGCGCACGTTTTCCAGGGGAGATCGGTGATGCGCTTTTGAGAGCCTGCTGCGCTTTTTTCCATCCGCTTTAAGAATTCATTCAATTCTTAATTGCGGTTTACGAAAGGAAAGCCATAGAGATAAGGACCGCTTTTGGCCCCGGTCCAAAAGCGCTCCCACATCCAAAAGCGGATGAAAAAGCGCAGTGAGCGGCTCAGGGATGGGCGGGTAGCCGTGCTAGGAGCGGGGGTCGAGGACGGTGCGGCCAGCATGTGAGCGGGCAGGCGGGAAAAGGAGGGGCGGGCAGCAGGCAGTGAATGGGGGGTGCGGGCGCAGGCGGGAAAGGGAGGCGGGCAGCGGCAGTAAATGGAGGGGGGGGGCAGCAGGCATAAATGGGGGTGGGGCAGCAGGCAAGAAGGGAGGGGGGCAGGAGACTCTGAATGGAGGAGGGGGCGGCGACTCTGAGGGAGGTGCGGCACAGCAGTAAAAGGGAGGGCAGCGGGGCGTGAATGGAGGGGGGGCAGCGCAGGAATGGAGGTCGGGCAGCGGGCAGTGAATAGGCGGCAGCAGCAGTAAATGGAGGTGGGGGCCGGGCAAGAAGGAGGTGCGGGCAGCAGACGTAAAAGGAGGTGCGGGCACAGGCAGTAAAGGGAGGTGCGGGCACAGGCAATGATGGAGGTGCGGGCAGCGGCATTGAAGGGGAGGTGTGCAGAAAGGCAGTGAAGGAGGTTCAGCGGCAGTGAATGGGGGTGCGGGCAGCAGCAGTGAAGGGGAGGGCGGGCAGCAGGCAAGAATGGAGGGCGGGCAGCAGGCAGTGAATGGGGGGGTGGGGGCAGCAGGCAATTGGGAGGTGCGGCAGCGGGCAGGAAGGGAGGGCAGGCAGCAGGCGTGAATGGGGGTGCGGGCAGCGGGGAAATGAATGGAGGTGGGGGCAGCGGCAAAAAAGGAGGTGCGGGCGCAGGCAATAAATGGGGGCGGGCAGAAGGCATAAAAGGGGGGCGGGCACAGGCAATAAAGGGGGGTGCGGGCAGGAGACCTGAAGGGAGGAGCGGGGCGGCAGACCTGAAGGGGGTGCGGGCACAGGAGTAAAGGGAAGGCGGGCAGCAGGCAAGAAGGAGGTCGGGCAGCAGGCAATTGAATGGAGGGCGGGCACGGCAGTGAATGGAGGTGGGGGCACAGGCAGTGAAGGGAGGGCAGGCAGCAGGCTTGAAGGAGGGGCGGGCTGGAGGCATTGAATGGAGGTGCAGCAGTAGGCATGAATGGGGGTGCGGGCACAGGCAGTGAATGGAGGTGTGGGGGGGGCTGTGAATGGGGGGTTGGGGCGGCGGCTGTGAATGGAGGTCCCGGGGGGCAACTCTGAATGGAGGGCGGGCACAGGCGGGAAATGAGTACGGCGGGCAGTGAATGGAGGTTGGGCAGCAGACAGTGAATGGGGGTTTGTGGCATCGGCAGTGAATGGAGGGCGGGCAGAGGCAGTAATGGAGGCACGGGCGCAGGCAATAAATGGAGGTGCGGGCAGCGGGTGTGAAGGAGGTGGGGGCAGCAGCAATAAGGAGGAGCGGGGGGGCAGACTCTGAATGGAGGTGGGGGCAGCGGCGGGAAATTTGGGGGGTGCGGCAGCAGCTAATGGGGGTGCAGGCAGCAGGCGTGAAGGGATGCGGGCAGCAGGCAGGAATGGAGGTGCAGGCGTAGGCAGTGAAGGGAGGTGGGGGGCACGGGCGTGAAGGGAGGTGCGGGCGCAGGAAATGAATGAGTGCGGCAGCGGCAATAATGGGGGTGGGGGCAGCAGCATGAATGGAGGTGCGGGCAGCAGGCAATAAATGGAGGGGGGGCACAGGCATGAATGGAGGTGGGGGCACGGGCTTAAAAAGGAGGGGGGGCACACAGGAATGGAGGTGGGGCACAGGCAGTGAATGGAGGTGGGGCACGGGCAGTGAAGGAGGTGCGGGAGCAGGCAGTGAATGGGGGTGGGGGGCAGCAGCAGTGAATGGGGTGGGGCCAGGAAAATATGGAGGTGCGGGCTGCGGGCAGTGAATGGAGGTGCTGGCAGGAGGCAAGGGAATGGAGGTGGGGCAGGAGTACTGTAATGGAGGTGCGGGCAGGAGGCTGTTAATGGAGGTGCGGGCAGGAGACTGTGAATGGAGGTGCGGACGGCAGGCAGTGAATGGAGGTGCGGGCAGGAGGCAGTGAATGGAGGTGCGGGCAGGAGACTGTGAATGGAGATGCAAGAGAAATCCCGAGACCCCCCCACACACACCTCCCTCCTTGAAAACGTATCCGGAAAGCGGATCCGTAAAACGCAAGTCAAAAAGCATACAATACGGATCCAAATAAAGTATCAACTGTTGCGTTTTTCGCCTCCGCTTTCCAGATGCGCTTTTCACTCGTCAAAAACGGATCCGTAAAAAGGATCCAAAACGTCGTGTGAACAAGCCCTTAGAGTTATTTTAACTGTTGCATTTACTACTGGGAACTTGGTTTTGCATTGGTCTCCCTCTCCTTCCACAGGTCTGTGGAGAGGGTAGAACAAACGTTCATCTCTGACTCCTTCATAAATAGCTCATGTGTAATAATTAGGAAACAAGCTATGATTTTTTTTATTAAATTATATAATTGTAATAACATAGAATATTTTAATACTAATTTTAAAGTCGGAGTTGGTATATTTTTGCAATTCTAACTTTCCCCAGACTTCGATTGTGACTCTAAGGGCGAGATGTATGTATTTTTGGTGCTCAGGAGCCATTTTTTTTCCGCATTTGTAGTGTAGAATGCGCCTGAATCTATGAAGCTGATCTACTGCAGGTCATAGGTTTAGCACTTTCTAGCTACAAAACACTTCAGACTCAGGTAAACCACTTTTCAAGTGCTCTACCTGTTCCAGCAGTGATGCACCTGGATTTGTATGACTAAAAACAAAAAATGTGTAGCTCCGACCGGTTGCAGTGCGACATGCCTCCAGCACTCCCCCCGATCTCAGGCGCATTACAAAGTGCCGCAGGTACTTTATAATGCGCCTAATTTCAGAGTGCGCCTGATTAAAATGATAAGAGAACAAAGGCTCCCAAGTTAAATCGGGCTGAAAAGACGCCAGACTTCTGGTGCAGCCCCGTACATATATATCGTCCTAAGTTGTGGCCTTGGTATCTGGGCGATAAGGGTCCTTCCATGGATAATAATGGCCTATTTGTTGAAACTGATTCCATGTCTAACTTTTGAGGGTCCAATGCCAGAAACTAGAATTGCAATTCCTGTTCGAGTCAATGTCAAATTGCACTCAAATCTAACCGTTTCAATTTGGGTTGGCCCTTATCAAATTTTGTTGAAAATCACCCCCCCCAAAAAATCGCACCTAAACCCAATCATAAACTGGAGTTAAGATTAGGGTTTTATATAGAGTATTAAGGGTTACCTTTCAGTTTTGCTGCTCTTACGATCCGAAGGAGCTTCTGGTACATGTGTAATTTTAGGATTACTAGGTTTTCCCCCTATAAGCCCTGTACAGGTTTTGGACTTTGCTGCAGGGAATCCACAGGTGGCTATCCTCAAAGAAGCCTTTTGAGGGGGTTTTACATGAAACAGCTTTTTTTGTGCATTGGCCATTTACGAACTTATACAAATTAATTATGTCTCCCCATAGACGTCTCTTTTCAAGACTAAATAAGTTTAGTTCTTTAACTTTTCTAACAACTACGATGCTTCATGCCCCCTTATCAGCTTACTTGCTCATCTTTGTACCCTCTCCAGCTCCAGTACATCCTTACTATGGACTGGTGCCCAGAACTGAACTGCATATTCCAGATGAAGCTGCACCAATGCTTTGTAGAGCGGTAATATAACATCACTGTCCCGCAAGTCCAGGCCTCTTTTAGCACGGCAGTATAGTACTGGCCTTAGAGGCAGCTGATTGACACTGCATGTGTTCTGTAATCTATGCAAACACAATAAAATATTACCAGCACTCACTAATTGATTAATCCACCACACTTGTACACTGTATCTGATTCCCTAATTGTGTTTGGTCTAGAACGCAGTACTATGTCACTAGCAATTTGCCTGAAAAAGGTTCATTTAAGGGCCGAAATGTTGCGTGAGTGAATAAATATTGCATTGTGGGAAGTGCTGCCTAGTCTTTTCTATTTTGGATTTAGTGAAGAATCGGTTCAGTGCAGGTTTATACCGGCGTTCACCCATATATTTATACCCAGTGCTGCTTTTCACAAGTATTACACTGAGGGCCACATGTATGAAAAACCTCTAGGTTTAACACTTTCTTTGTTGCCCATACAAACCAATCAGAGCTCCCCTTTAATTTTTTTCAGAGCACTGTATGGAATGGAAGTGAGCTCTGACAACAGAGGGCAACAAAGAAAGTCTTAGACCAAGACAGTTTTCATACATTTAGACCTAAGTGTTCTACTAAGGGCATCCACTGGGCAAATGAGTTTCACTGTGGATAAATGTAAAGTTCTTCATCTGGGTGCTAAAAACCTGAATGCATCACACGTCCTTAGGGGTGAAAAACTGGGAGAATCGCTTGTTGAGAAAGATCTGGATGTATTTGTAGATTATAGATGACAGAACTGGAAAATATCAGTGCCACTCTACAAATGCCAAGAGACAGTCAGGCTATGTTCACATGGCGTAATTGCGGCGTATACAGTACGGTCGCAATAATGGCAGGTGATCTGGGAGTCGCGCTGAACAGCGCGTACTCCCGCGGCGCGGGGGGGGGAGGGGGGTTGCGGCCCCATTGACAGTCATTACTCGCGGCGCGTATTCGCCGCAAGTAATTGACATGTCACTTATCTCCCCGCACATACAATGCGATCGTATTGTACGAGCGGGGAGAGGAGGCGTAATCCATAGTTCTCTATGAGAACTATGGATTACCGTAATTTCAGCGCGCATCTCGTCCATATTAGAGCGCAAATACAACTCTAAATACGCCGAAATTTGTCCGTGTGAACATACCCTCAAAGTGAATATAGGAACTATTTTAAAATGCTACTTTCTTCTACTTCTTGGATACATGAAAATTTTAAGTTCTTGATCAAAACTGTGAGAGCCCATCCACCACAAGGTGACCTCAGTTCAGATGGGAACCTACACTAATGTCTTAGCTCACTCAGTTACCCTCTCAGGCCTCCATAATTTCCGGGAATGAAGGTCCCAGCTACATTCTACTTTGATTAAAAACAGTCTGTGTAGATGGGCGGAGTGCACAACCAAAATGGAGGCATCCACTTTCTCATGCAGGCAATCCAAAAATAAAGAATTGATCAGCACATCCACCATGCAACTACATAATCAGCCTGCACCTATATCATTTTCTTTAAAAAAGATTGGGATGTGATGATCAATTCTTTATTACTGGCAAATAGCCAGTTCTGTCAGAGAATACTAAAAAATGTCCATCAACTATATAATGCCTTTCAGACCATCATTAATGAGACTTATGGTGTCCTTCCACATTATTCACCTGGGGCACATATATAGCGTACTCCAGGTCCAGCATGCACGTGTACCGCTATCTGAAAGGACCATCTAAAGGTTTGCCCCAATAAAAGCAGAAAATGGGACACCTAATGGCACATATGATTATGTGCACGTACATATTCTGATGGAGCAACATATATAGTACACATAGGGGCTACATGTCCCATTAGGGATGCACCATTTTTTTGGTGTATCTTGCACCAAAAAAACTGTTGATGCCCTATTCTCTATATGAATGAACTGTTGTACATCAAAACTAGGCTCATTATGCCAAGCATGACACTTTTGAATGTGCCTAAAGTAGTCGCGTCAAATATGGTAGCAATGATATGCTATGCACCTTTTCTTTTGGTATACGCCTAAATTAGGCGCATTAAATATACTATACAAAGTCTTGACCTAGACAGTTTCCATACATGTACCCCTCAGTGTCCAACTCTGCTTGTAATTTAGGAACATCTTCCATAGATTGCACTACGATACATAGCTTGGTATCATCTGCAAAACCGTATAGGCTTTCATTTATTCAACAAGCATCTGTAGAGTGTGGGACCACTTTACAAATGGTCCTAATGTGGTTTTCCAAGACTTTTAAAAACCTCCCTACCACTGTGCTACACTAGAAAAGTAACCCATACTTACCTCTTCAATCTCCATCGATCCAGCGCTCCAGTCTCCGTCCGGTCTCTCACTGATGATGTCACATTCATGGATCTTATGCTGCAACCAATCACTGGCCTCAGTTGTCACATGACTGCATGTACAACATGTGACTCAGAGGTCGGTGATTGTCCGCACCATCATGTGATCCACGAATGTGACGTCATCAGTGAGAGACTGGGAGGGAACACTGGAGTTCTGGCAGCGCTGGAACCGTGGTGATTGGACAGTATAGCTAATTATAGATTACTTTTCTATTTTAGGTGATAGGGAGCTTTTAAAAGTTTTCGAAAACCCCTTTAAAGGGGTTGTATCATTACCTTAAATGGTCTTCAGAATAAGGGGATAGTGAAAACAAGCAACTTTACAATTGGATGTCATTTGCAAAGCTGTCTTGTTTTCACTGTCTCCCTTATCTTCGTTTTCTGTAAACACTGTTCCCAGTGCCGGTCGGATTCCACCTCCTTTTATTTCATTGGCTGACGGCTCTACTAGTTTACATTCTGTCTGGCCCCAGTCGTATTCACGGGAGCGAGCATTCCTGCCTCTCTCACTCAGAATAAGGGGCCGGCAACATTTCACTCTGCACAACCAGCATCTCCACAGTAACCCTGCAGCTGCTTCTACAATCAGAAAACAGCAGAATTGTGCTCGGTGCCTAATG
This sequence comes from Phyllomedusa bahiana, assembly GCA_025379985.1. Taxonomy (NCBI): domain Eukaryota; kingdom Metazoa; phylum Chordata; class Amphibia; order Anura; family Hylidae; genus Phyllomedusa; species Phyllomedusa bahiana. Next base: position 58,910 of record JAODAL010019919.1, on the reverse strand, counting down.
CTGCTGCGTGTAAACATAGAAGGGAGACAGATTTGTGCTGCTCTGGATGAGTTCATAGAAGACTGGATTCAACTGTAACAAACCTCCAGCTGTGAGAGGAGAAGAGATCAGTGCTCTGAGTTCATAGAAGACTGTCTAGACTGAATGCAGGGTGTGCTATGTAAACAGCTCTTACAAAATAAGACTGCATAGAGAGAGGAACGACACAGTGACATGTGGACTCAGACAGAGAGGGGGGGGGGAGAACAGGGATGTGCTATCCCCTCCCACTGATCTCAAACACACACACTGACTCAAGAGCGAGCATGAACAGTGAAGGGGGGGATGATGTCATCCCCCTTTAGTTAAGAAACACCTAGCTGGGATTGGAAGAAACGCCCCTGAATTTGAAGAGCTGAGAAACTGAAATTACATTAAACACGAACACACGAACTGATGAAGTGATAAATCCCCTTTAAGTATATATTAGTTAATTGAATACTTTGTACTGTATATATTTGTATACAGAATACACAAAAAGAAATCAGAGCCATAGTATAAAAAACTGCTGCTATGGGGGGTGCACTGTAATCCCCGCAATCACAGAAACATGTGAACGCTCATTGGCTTTTCTTCTGTTATAAATTTGGCAAAAGGTTTTTAAAGGACACTTGACAGTAACAATGGAGGTCATTCCCTTAAAGTGTAAGGCTATGTTCACACGGCTTAATTGCGGGACGTAATTACGCCCCGCAATTACGCCGTGTGGACGGGGGCGGGGCGGGGCGGGAGCGGGGGAGTAAGCAGGGGGCCGACACGTCGCCGGCCCATTGACTATCACTGCTAACGGCGCGTATACGCCGCTAGAAAGTGACAGGTGAATTATTTCCCCGCCCGGCGGATTCGCCGGGCGGGGAGAGGAGACGTAATCCATAGTTCTCCATGAGAACTGTGGATTACCGTAATGAATGGTCCGTATTTTAGTCCGTAATTGGCGCACTTCGGCGCGTAATTACGGACCGAAATACGGCCCATTTTAAGCCGTGTGAACATGGCCTTAAAAGGTTTCACACATCAATGATTACCATCGCTCCTGGCTCAATCAATGGTTTGTTATGTCACTGAGCAGAGATTTCTGTCCCTCATTTCCTTCAATTTTCTTTGGGCTTTTTAGTATACATTTTATTTGTAAGATTTAGGAACGTCATAGAATGCATGAAGAGCGTGTACCGTAAATGTCACGGTGAAGAGCACAGTGAGTCAAGACCGCAATAAACACAGGACATAAAATGTTGTCTTCCCAGAATCACATTGACAAGTCAACAAATCAGGCTGAGTCGTGGTGGGTGAAGACGGACTGAGGCGACGTGATTACTGGCTGCTTCCTGCGGAAGAAAAGATGGTAGTAATGGAGTGGGAAGAGCCAAAAATGTAAGTGCTTCGTTGCGTCAAATACGCCTTAAAGCGGAGAATACCTAGTTTAAGACTAAGCGCCACATGAATGAAAATTGCCTTGGTCTAAGACTTTCCTTGTTGTCCATAGCAACCAATCAGAGCGCCACTTTCATTTTTACAGAGCACTATATGAAATGAAAGGGAAACTCTGATTGGTTGCTATGGGCAACAAAGAAAGTCTTAGACCCAGACAGTTTTCATACATGTGGCCCTAAGTTCACACAGCAATTGTAAAATATCATCAAATTCCGTTACAGAATCCAACCAGTATTTTACAATCCTTTTCCTTTTTTACCGCAATTTTTTGCATGAATTCTGCTGTCGGTTTTCGTATTCCAGACGGCCCATTAACATTGAACAGTGCTATGCTCTGCTGTTTTCAAGTGAAATATGAAGGATTATAGAACATGTTCTAAGTTTTTCAAATGGATTTCGGATTTAAAAAACAACCTCAGAAAACCAGAGATCTGTAGACTACAGCTCGGATTTTCTATTGAGGTCTAAGGGGATGATTTATAGTCAGTTTTTTTGTGGATTCTAAATACTGAATCCACTTAAAAATCCAACAGTAAACCAGTGCCATGTAGTCCCCTTTGTTTGTTACATCAGATAACACTCATGCTCTCAAGCTGCAGGCAGTTCAGTGTGCCTACCTGTGTGATAATGTCATCATTGCTATCAGATAAGACAAACAGCAAAGGAGAGCAGGGCAGAGCAGATCGGTAACTTAGAGAAACCTGAGTGCAGTGAGAGCAGATAAAATCACTTATCTCCTCAATAAGAAAAAATAAACACCACAATATATTTGGAAAATTTCTTCATTTACTGTTCCCTACGTGTTGAAAGCTAATCTTTGTAGTGAGACAAAAACTTAAGGGCAACATGCCCCAGTATGCAAGCGCCATTTTTTTGGGTCTATTTTGCGCCAAAAACACTTTTGACGCCATATTCTCGATCTAAATGAACTGTCATACATCAAAACTAAGCGCATTATACGCCGTGAACGATGAATTGTAATGCGCCTAAAAATGCGCATTACATGTGGCAGCAATGATACGCTGTGCGCCTCCATAACGCAATGAGCCTATTGAGGCGCATTACATATACTGGTAATGATAAGTTATGCGCCTCCATTACGCAATGTGCCACGATAGGCATGTTATACACTAGTAATGATACGCAAAGTGTCGTGATGTGAGCATTTTTAGGTGCATTAAGTTTGCTATTCAAGTTATACCAGACGCTAGATTTTTGAGAGGTTCGTACTTTCAGGTGCACTTTACACTGATCAAATGCGCCTAAAATCTGCTGCGGCGACGCCAGTTTTCGGACATATCGTTCTAAGTGTTCTTTAAAGAAGAACATCAGCACCAAGAAACAAAGTCAACTGGTGCCCTCCTTCTAGACTTCTACAGTACTTCAGAGCAAAACAAGACACAGAGAGCGACATGTATGATTTTTTATGCCTAGGCACCATGTTTTTTGCATGCATTAGTAGTGTAGTATGCGCCTGAACCTGTTCTACTGCAGGTCATAGATTTAGCGCTTTCTTGCTACAAAAGCAACAATTCTGACTCAGGTAAAACCAGCTTTTAAAAGTGCTCTACCTGTTCCAGCAGGTAATGTGCCCTGGATTTAGTCTTTATGAGATATAACATATGTAGCTTCGTGATTTATGGTTGCAGTGCACCCCGGCTCCAGTGGAATAAAATCACATATTTATTTCAATAGTTAAAAAGAGGGCGGTATACCCCTGATGCGTTTTGAGCTTTTTCTAACTTTTTATTCATCGTAAGAAAGGAATCACTTAAAGGGTTTTGCCACAAAGCCATTTCATTCCTGACTTGTCAATGCTTTCTAGCTTCTGGTTTGCTCAAAAGGGGGTATGTATGATTTGTGTTGAACTAATATCATGTGACAAAGTAGACTGACATTACCATGCCTTTCCCCACAGTGTGCTCACTCTAGTCAAGCAAAGGTCTGTTTATATAAAGAGCTGTAGAATATAGCTTAGTAGTTAGCACTTCTGCCTCTTCGCAAGGGGTTAAGTTCAAATCACTGCAGAAACCAAACATGTGGATTTTTTTAGTTTCAGTGCACATACCTGATTGAGGTTTCTTTGTTCTTTTTATTTATTTATTTGTATTGTTTGACTCAGGGGCGTCGCTAGGCTGTTTTATTCGGGGCTCGGGCCCCGAATAAAACTCCCTGTTGCCACGAGTCTCCCGGCTCAAGGCCGCTTGCCGTGGGATTGGCAGCACGCCGACTGGTCCCTTCTGCTACTGTGCGTACGACTGGACGCACTTGCAGGCTGCGGGCTTCTGCGGTAGCAGTGAGCGAGCGCTCCTGCTACGCAGGGACCAGTGTAGGGACCGGCTCTGGGTCCGACACTGCGGGACGCGCCGGGTCCTCACAGCGCTGCGAGGGACCCGCCGCGCGCCCGTGCGCCTCAGCCCGGCAGCATCTGCGGATGATGTGATGTCATCGCGACGTGCCTCTCCTCGGGAGCAACAGCGCGTCATAGGCAGTGCGCTCGAGGAGCTGCCGGAAGGAAGGGGCTTGAACGAGGACCGGGAGCGCGCTCGCCGGGGGGAGTTAAGGTTAATATGATTGTTGTTATTTTTTAAAGCGGTTAACCTGATCAGTGCCCCCATTTTACTGCCTGTGCCCAATATTATGCCTGCACTGTGCCCTATAATGCCTGCCTGGCCACCATTATCCCTGCCTGTGGCCCCACACATATACATGCCTGTGGCCCACATATCCTGCCTGTGGCCCCCCTTTTTACTGCCGTGGACCCCCTTAATACTACCTGTGGGCCCCCATTATCCTGCCTGTGGACCCATCACCCATATTACTGCCATAAATGTGGCCACCCCATATACTGCCTTGTGGCCCCATTATCACTGCCTGTGCCCCTATAATGCCTGCCTGTGGCACCAATATCCATGACCTGTGGCCACATATACTGCCTGTGCCACTTAATGCCTGCATGTGAGCCCCCATATCCCTGCCTGGTGCCCTTATAATGCATGCCTGTGGCCCCCCATATCCCGCCTGTGGCCCCCATATACTGCCTGTGCCCCTATAATGCCTGCCTTGGTGGCCCCCAAATCCCTGCTGTGGCGAGCCCCATATTACTGCCTGTGGCCCCATATACCTGCCTGTGGCCCCATTTACTGCCTGAGGCCCTATAATTGCCCTGCCTGTGGCCACCATTATCCCTGCCTCTTGTGGCCCCATATTTATGCATGTGGACCCCATATACCATGCCTGTGGCCCACCTATTTTACATGCCTGTGACCCTTTAATGCCTGCCTGTTGGCACCCATATACATTACCGTGGCCTCATTTTTAAGGAATGTGGCCCCCTCTTCTGCCTGTGGCCCCCTGTACTGCCTGTGGCCCCCCATCCTTATACTGCCTGTGGCCCCATTCCCTGCCTGTGACCCCATATTTACTGCTGTGGCCCCATCTAATGCCTGTGGCCACCATATAACTGCATGTGCCCCTATAATGCCTGCCTGTGGCCCCCATATCCTGCCGGTTGCCCCCATTTACTGCCTGTGCCCTATCAATGCTGCCTGCCGGCCACCATATCCCTCCTGTGGCCCAATATTACATGCCTGTGGCAACATATATGCCTGTGGCCCCCAATAACCTGGCTAGTGCCCCTATAATGCGCCCTGTGGCCCCATATCCATGCATGTGGCCCCATTATTCTGCACTGTTGTGCCCCTATAAGGCCTGCCAGTGCCCCTAAATGATGCCTGTGGCCCCACATTATCACTGCTGTGGCCCCCATATTTGCTGCCTCAGTGCCCATTTATTCTGCCTCAGTGCCCCTATATACCTTATTGTGGCCCCTATATACTGCCTCAGTGCCCCAATATACTGCCTTCAGGCCCCTATACTTGCCTCAGTGCCCCAAATATTCTCGGCCTGTGGCCCCCTATATACTGCCTGCTGTGCCCCTATATGACCTTGCCTGTCGGCCCATATACATACCCTTGTGGCCACACATATACCTGACCTGTGGACCCCATTACCTGCCTGTGGCCCCCATATACTGCTTCAGTGACCCCTATATACCTAATGTTGGAATGCTTTACCTAATAATTAAAGGAGTTGGGAAATGTGAGGATTCTATATGATATCTTGTGTCCAAATCCTCTAGGGACGGAGTATTGGCCGGGAGCAATCAGCATGAAGGTGTGAAACCGGATGGAGAAGAAAAGGAAGTCGAACGACGCCTGATCAGAAAAGACGTCCTCCGGTGTGTTTCTAAATGTGAACAGCAGGGATAATCACTTATATGTCTCTGAGTCTACATACAACTTGTTTTCTACCACTATTGGTCAATATATGGCAAGTGGTTATATGTCTTCAGAAACACTGTGTACAGCTGGATAGTCACATGTGGGATCTGGCAGGTTTATTGATCCTTAATGTAGTAATAGTTTTGGGTCTTGGTTTTGTAGGAGGGTTTTAGTACACAATCATTGTCTGGTAGATTTGTCCATGTATCGGTGAATGTTTGGTGGAGCTATTTAGGGGTATTGTCATATAAAGGGTGAGAATTTTCTAAAAAAAGTAAATTTGTCATTGTGATTTTTACTGTAACAGTGACTGCTGAGGAGAGGAGGGGGATTGTGTGGGATGTGAAAAATTAGTGACAGGAAAAAAGGGTTTTTTTCCTGAAAAAAAAACATCCATTTCACAATGAGGCGCGAAAAAGGGTCGTGTAACCCAGCCCTACCCAGAAAAACACAAAGGGCCCGACCCCCCGATGTTTTAGGCCCTAGCAACGCCCCTGACTATCCCAGCTATTAGAGCAGAAGTTGGGGTGTCATAAGAAACCTCAGCATTTGCCCCATCCAGCAGAAGACACCAGTGCAGGGCTTATACTACTGCACCATAAAACATGTCACTGTGATAATTAGAACATAAATGAAGGTATATTGGCAGTTGTTAAAGGGTTAAGGTAAAAGTAAATGACCTATTTATTTGCTAATATATAAAATTTTCAAAATTTAACTTTTGATTTTGGGATTTCTTGAGGCTCAAAACCCTCTCCTATCGGCACTGGCCAATCATATCCTAATTGAGCCCCTTTCTATTATGTTATAGAGATGGCCTCTTGTTATTTAAAAACTCTGAAACATTGCCGTTTTCAATAAGTGCTGAGCAGAAGTGTCCACAAGTTGTCTCATCTCATCTTTTAATATGGATGATTATGGCTTACAGCTAATAAAAAACCCTTAATTCAGTATATCAGAAAATTATAATAATGTGATAAAGGTCAATATTGTTGACTCATGGTGCCACAAGCAAAGGTTTTCTAAGCCTTTCAATGGTCCCTCTGTACATTATGCAATCATGAGGAAGATTGCTTACTTAACAGTTGTCATTTCTATCCTCCACAACGAGGGTTTACCACCAAAGATCAGTGCTAAAGAAGCTTGCTGTTTATGGAGTGCTGTATCAAAGCATATTAATATAAAGTTGTATAAAAAGGAAAAAGTGTGGAAGAAAAAGGTGCTGAAAAAAAGCACATTATTTACTTAAAAACACGGACACAAGGCCATCTATACAGCTCAATGGCTGGACAATGAACTATTCCCAGTAGGAGGCAATATAAGTCTTAGTGTTGCCTAGGAGAATTTTTTACAGGTACAGCTCACTAATGAACAATGAATCACACACCTATCTACTAGTGGGGCAAATACCTTGTAAAAAGAAATGCACATTAGATAAGCACCAGTTCACACCAGTATGCAGAAAAGCCACAATACGACACAGGGGAGACTGCACAAATGCAAAAATATTGATAAACAACAATTCACACACCTACTGTTCATAAGGGGGGTGATTTCAAGCATTACATTTACACATGGATAAAGCTTATAAAGGGTTTCAATTGTAGCATATGTCAAGTGTCCAACACAAAATACTGACACCCTCTGCTCCCCAATATTACAGGGCAAAACCGCATGTTGGAAAAATATCAACTATAAGGTATTAGTTGATAATTGACCAATATCCACTTCAAGGGTCCTCATTGTCTTCATGTTCCTACACAAGCCTGGCTGCACCCTTGAAAGGCTTGTTGAAAAAATGCCATTCAAGAACTTGGGACCACAGGAGTGGACTGTGACTGAAGTTAGTTCTTCAAGAGCCTACACACTCAGACGTATACGGTACATGGACTACAAGTGTCATATTCCTTGTGTCAAGCCACTCATGACACAGACACCACCAGTAGCCTATTACCTGGAGAAAAAGGACTGGACTGTTGCTTAGTGTCCAAAGTCCTGTTTTCAGATGAAAGTAAATTTTGGATTTCATTTGGTAATCAAGGTCCCAGATTCGGGAGGAAGAGTGGACAGGCCACAATCCAAGCTGCTTAAGGTTCAGAGTGAAGTTTCCATAGTCAGTGGTGTGAGGAGCTATGCCATCTGCTGGTGTTGGTTCGCTGTGTTATATCAAGTCCAAGGTCAGCACAGCCATCTACCAGGAAATTTTACAACACTTTATGCTTCCCTTTGCTCACAAGCTTTATGGAGATGCTGATTTCATTTTCCAGCAGGACCTGGAACCTGCCACACTCAATAACTGGTTTAATATCTATAGTATCACTGTTCTTGATTGGCCTGCAAACTTCACCCCCATAGGATTTAGGTGAGGCAAATCTATGGGAGATTGTAAAGAGTCAGAAGGGCACTATCAAGGCTATCTTAATTCCATAACAGGCACAGGCTGATCACCACATTGATGCTTTAATTCATGGAAAAGGAGCTCTAACAAAGTTTTGAAGTACATATACTGTACATACCTTTCAGTAGGCCAATTTTTCTGGATGAAAAAACATTTTTTAAATTGGTCTTATACACTATTCTAATTTACTGGTGTACTAAATTTTAGGTTTTAATTAGCTGTAAGCCATAATTATCTACATTGTTCAGGATGCAACCAGTTTTGACCTCTGTGAAAGTGCCCCATTTCTGAAATCTGACATGTCATATACTTTTACCTATTCACGTGATTTACAGATTGTTTTCTTGTGACACACTGTGCTTTAAGTAAGTAATACATTTTGGTTCATATAATCATTATTAATTTGTGAAAAATTTAAAAATGTTGTGAAAATGTAGAAAAATTTGCCATTTTCAAAGTTCCAAAATTTCTGCGTGTAAGACAGATAGTTATTCCACTCAATATAGTTTACAACTAGCATCTACCATACTTTATGTTGGCATTATTTTTTAAATATATATATATTTTTTTACGACATTATGAAGCTTTCAAATTTAGTACCAATTTTTCTCATTTTAAAAACAATGTGCAACACAGAAATTTTTCGAGACTAGTCCAGTTGTGACATGGCTTTGTAGGGGCTGTATATTAGGTACCCCCAGAAATGACTCCATATAAGAAACTACACCCCTTGAAGTATTCAAAACAGCATTTAAAAACACCTGTAGGTGTTTCACAGAAATTAAAGCAAAGTGGAGGTGAAATTGAAAGATTTCACTTTATTTTGCAATTTTTCAGTTTTTATCCATTAATTACTGGAACACAGTAAATGATAACAGGGAAACACAACTCAGTATTGATTCTCCTGATTCTCCCATTTATAGAGATAGTTCATATGTGGCCTAATGTGTTATTTGCCTCAACCACAAGCCTCAAAATAGGAGGATCAAATACTGAACTTTAGGATTTTATTAGGATATTTTTTAGGCTTTCCAGGTTTGCAGACATCCTAAGGTGTTAAAACTTATTACACACCCCTATAAAGACCTAAGCTGGGAAATTACACCCCTTAAGGAATATATCCAGGGGTGTAGTGACTATATTGACCCCCACAGGTGTTTCATAGATTTTTTTAGCAATTGGCTGTGAAAATGAAAAAAATATATTTTTTTCCAATAAAATGCAGTTTTAGCTGCAAGTGTTTCATTTTTACAAGGAATCCTGGGAAAAAAATAATTTCAAAATTTGTTACACAATTTCTTCCAAGTTCGGCAATACCCTATATGTAGGTGTAAATTGCTGTTTGGGCGTATGGCAGGGCACACAAGGAAGGAATCATTATTGGCTTTTAAAACACAGATTTTGGTGGGTTTCCCGGCAGCATACATAGTCTACCAAGCTACTGAGTCCAGCAGGAAAAGCATATTCCACCGGTAAATAGAACAAATGTATCATACACAGGGCTATGGGGCTGCTATGGCTACGTTGTGATATTTGCAAGGGTACCTTTTTTCCCTGTTCCCCAACAGATACCTTGAATGTAGTTATTAACATAGTTTGAACCCTAAAATAAATTTGGAAACAGATGTCAAATATTTTAAAGACAAACATATGGACTTATGTACAGATACTGTTCAGTATGGATGGCAGTAACCAAATAGCCACCAATCAGACAAAGGATTGAAGACAAGACAGGGTGAGACTAGAGAAGGGAACATACAGTAGAGAAAAGGAGGGAGGAGAGAAAGAAAGATATACTTTTTTTTGGGTTTTCCCAGGACAAAAAAAAAAGGGTTTAAAAGATTTTCCGGGTTTAAAGATTGTAAAAAACAGGGACGTGGACCCAAACGGGGACCACCGCAAGTGGTGGTACGGGGCCAGGGGCGGGCCCCGGTTTTTCCCCAAAAAGGTTGCTCCCCCCCGGGACATGATTTGCTTTGCGATGAAGCGAGGTGCGGGTGAGGTACAAGATGAAAGGCAAATTTCATAGCCGGGACGGGAGGAAGGTAGGGCAGGCATGAAGGTTCGTGGCCCAGTAAAGTAGACGAAGAGGTTCATAAAACGGGGGAAATGTAACAAGGCTTTGAGGAACCTTTCTCGATAGGCAAAACCGCACAAAAAGATCTAGCGGGGAACAAAAGTAAGTGCCCGGGGAATATATAGAACATTTCCCCGGCCAATTAACCTTTTTCCCGGGCGCTGGCCCCCTTAAATTTCAGAGAGCCGGCGGGCGCGTGCCCTAAGGAACACACACACCGGCCGGCAGCAGAGCAAGGAAGAGCAGGAGCGCGGCCAGGTAAGCATGACGATGGATCGCGTGTGCGTCCGCTGCCCGTCTTGCGTGTCGCGGCGCCACTCGCTGGTGCCAGGGGGGGCAGGGAAATCGCCCCCAAAATTGAAGTGCGAGCTGCAGATTTTTTCCGGGGACAATAAATTAAAGTTTTCCAAACCATTTTCAGAACTCATTGCATACACAGTTGAGTATTTTTTTAACCAACTCGCGAAACCCAGCTAAAAAGGGCTGCGATTTAATCAGTATAGTAAAGGTTGGGTTTGTTAAAGGTTTTGGAGCTAAGTTGACTGCATTGAATCCCACACCTGCTGGAGGTTGTGTTGGGAAAGATCCAAAGAGTGAACAGGGATTTTTCAGGTGTTTCATTCCCAGATCTAAGGGTACCCCCCCACCAGCTTTTATTTTTCCAGCTTTGGGTTTTATGGGGTTTTTTTTCTCTGATGTTTCACCTGACCCCACAAGCACCCACCCAAAATTTGGGAAGTAAAAAAACATGATTTTTAAAGGAAAAAGGAGCCCTTTACCAGCCAGTGGAGGTCCAATTCTAATACTGAATACAACGTCTAGTTTTCTTATCAGTGACACATAGGTCCACATGTATGAAAACTGTCTAGGTCTAAAACTCACTTTGTTGCCCATAGAAACCCAAATTCAGCGTGCACCTTTTTTTTTTTTATAGTGTTTCGGGAAAAAAAAGGAAAAGGGGGAGCTCTGATTGGTTGTTTGGGGGGCAAAAAGGGGGTGTTTTTTAAAACCCTTTCACATTTTTTTCATGCATGTGGCCCACAGTTCTCCGCGGGTTTTGAAATTTGGTTTTAACTTTTGCACCATTTCAAAATGCACTTTTCCCAAAGCAGAAACAAAAACCTTTTTCAAAAATTTTGTGGATTTCCAGAAATACTGCCCCCCTTGGGCCCCGGGGAAAAAACCATTAAGATTTCCCCTATGACAGCAATTTTTGGATATGGGGTGCAGCCCCAAACTTTAGCTTATATACCCACCAGGTCACTAGCTATAGCCAGCTCACAATATATGACTTCCTTCATACGTTTAAACCCGCTCCCTGATGTAAAAATTTGAAAGGGGGTTTATAATAATTTTGGACCTGGCGCCATATTTTTGAGGAAAAGGGTTTTTTTATTCTTTTTTAACCCAGCACACATTTTTTTTTATTTTTTTTTTTGACAGACCCTTTATACAAGTCAATTGGGTACCCCACACCCCACATAGTAACGTGATCTAGGTGAGAGAGATGTAGCAAAACCCTTTGTGGGTGTGCCAGGGGAAGTTTTCCATTTTCCTAATAAAAGGGGTTTACTTTCTAATAGGTTTTTAAAAAGGGCAGCATATGGCAGCAAAAGGTTTAAAAAAAAACCCCAATTCCCTACAAAAATGTTATTTTATTATGATAAAATCTCAACCCGTTGTTTTTGTTTTGAGAAGGTGTTTTTCGGGAATTTACAGATTACGAATGAAGGGGGGGGTTTTTTTTAAAAAAGTTTTTTTTTTTTGGACATAAAAATCATAAAATTGAAAAAGAAATTTATTTGCTGGTTTTTTCTAGAAATTTAAAAAATATTTTCTCCTCACTTTAAAAAACATATTAAATCTTCCCCTAACCTGCTTTCTCACCCCAACTTATATTTCATCTGTTTCTTGTGTCAGCTGTCTTCTATCAAGTTGACAGGGTAATAATTAGCCCTATGATTTAATTTTTTAAAAAACGAATTTTAAAACTTTTTATTTTGGGAAAACTTTTGCTGCATTTGCGGGCCAGGAAGGCCATTCCCCCCTCGTTTTTGTGGGGGCTCCCAAAAAAACAGATGAAGGCCTTGGTTTTTAATGTCAGGGGAAGGAAAAAGAGAAAATTTTTCCCCAATTTAAATCAGTGCAAAATTTCCCAGGGGGTTTTGTGGGGGAAACGCCATGGGGGATTTAAAAAGGGGAGACCAATTCTTTCAGAAAAAGGAGTTTTTTAGGGGTTAATGTTTTCCAAATTTTGACTTTTTTAGTTTTTTATACTAGAACATTTGGAAACCCCTTCAGTTTTTCCCAGGAAAGGGGAATTTGGGGTCATTTCTAATTTTTAAAACAAATGCCCCTCAGCTATCCCCTGGGTAGCCCTTTGATATATTTTTTCCTTGTATTTTACTAACAACGTAAAAAGAGGAAGAATTTGTGCGGAGTTGCATTATTTAATTCATGAAAAAACCCAAAAAAAAAAATTTTTGGGAATTTTGCACAGGGGGTTTTTTACAGTGCAGATTTTTTGCAGAAAAAATCCACAGAAATTTTAAAATTTGCAAAATTTTAATGAGAAAAAATATGGTACATCTGTAAAAAAATCTTGCGTTTTTGGGTTTGAAAGTTTGTTGCAGATTTGGAGTGGAATATGTTATTATGAAATTTAAAAAATCATTTTTCCAAAAAAAAATCTGTTTTTGGGTTGGGGATTCACCCCTTGGATCAAAAATTTTTTCCCGAAATTTTTTAAAAAATCTCGTTAATTTTTGCTCCCAAATGTAAGGGGCGCGTTTTTTTTCACATGAGAATCCACTTAGATTTACGCCTCTTTTTGAATTTTCCCCCTTTAATACTGTTTTTTAAGCAAAAAAATTAAAACAAGGAAAAATCTGATCAAAAACCCCCCATGTTTGGGGTTGTGGATTTTTTCACCTTTTGGATTTACTTGTGGAGAAGCTACAGTGTTTTAACCCATGTGAAGAGCCCAAATTAAAAGCTAATTCCCTTTGGGGGGTTCCCCCCCAATTTGGAAAACCAAAAATCAAAACCCATTACCAAACAAAAAAAAAAACCCCTTATGTAAAAATTTGGGAAAGGAATTTGAAAAATTTTGATGCTAGAAAAAAAAAACTAATCCCCCAACTTTTCCCAAATTGGGGGAAAACCCTATTGATACTTTTAGTGCAAACTCAAGCAATTTTTCCAAACAACAGACAAAAAGATTAAATCTCCCTTTTTTAACACCTAAAATTTCACTTTTTTTTTAACATATCCATTAAAAAAAAAATGTACCACCCCCAAAAAATATCTAAAAACTAAAAAACAAGAAGGGGGACCTAACAAAAGAAAGAGCCCCCTCGCCCCAAAAGGGGGGACCCCCCCACAGGGAAACCCTATATACCCCTAAATATACACTCCCCTTTAGTGAAAAAATCCTCATCTATTTTTTCTTTAACCCAAATTAAATCTTAAAGGGGGAAATATTTCACAAATTTCCCCAATTCTTTTTTGTACTTTTTGGGAAAGGGTTAAAAAAAGGTTTTGGGGTGGGGAGTCCCCCTTTTTCGGGGGGCAAAAGTGTCTTTTTTGTTAGGTAGGCTAGGGTTTTTTAGATGAAGATATTTTTTGAGGGGTTTACTTTTGTATTTTTAATGGATATTTAATAAAAAGGGGGGACATTTTAGAGTTTTCAATAGGTAAAATAACTAACCTTTTTTGGTCCGTTTTTTTTTGGATTAATTAGTGTCCCAAAAAAAAGCACTTGTTTTTTAAAAAACCTTTTTTTTTTTTAAATAAATTACATAAATACATATGTACTTACATGGGGATTTTTTTGCGTAAACAGGGTTCATTGTTCCCCAGTAAACCTTTTACTCCTGAAAATTGCCCATATTTGTACAATGTAGATTTTGGGGGGAAAAGGGCGGGAAAATGGGGTTAGGCAAAATTTTCCCCTGCACTTTGCATCTAAAAATTTCTTTTGTGAGCAGTATCCTTTGGTTTTAAGTACCCATAGAATGATTCCATGAGAAAAAAAAAGTTAGCTTATCCAAAGAAATGTCTTCACCTTACTTTTATTATTTCATATAAAACAAAGTGGTCATGCTGAATTTTTTATTTTATTTTTTTTAAAGCCCACCAGCTTTCTATCGCAATGAAGGGTCAAAAACCCAAAACTGTTTTGAAAAAAAAACTTTTAATGAAAGTGGTCTAGAATTTTCCCCAAGGAAAAAACCCCCAAAAATTTTGGGTCTTTTAATTAAAAATTTTTCCTACTGCCCTTTTGGGGTTTTCTGCTAAAATAAACCAAAAATGTCTCCATATAATAAAAAAGTGTGTGCAGTCTATCCAAAAATTTTACCTTTTCCCCTCTCCATTTTTGGGGTTCATCTTTCTACTCCCCTTAGATTAGTGGGGAAAAGGGGCCCAGAAGGAGATTTTTTAAAAAAAAAAATGAAAAAATTTACAGGCCTTTTTTGTTTTTTCGGGAAAACCATAGACATGTATACTTTTTAAAAAACGGGTTAACACAAAGTAAAACACAATTTAACGCATAACAAAAACTTTTATTTTTTTATTTTAAGGGTTTGTGCCATTACTGACATTTATCATCTATCCACAGAATAGGTAATAAATGTCTAATTTCTGGAGGTCCTACTGCTGGGACCCCCACCAATTACTAAAATGGGGGTCCAAAGTCCCCTGTCCTTCCCTGATGCTCTCACACTAGGAATAAGGCTTTGAACGGGACAGTGGTTGAACATGTGCTCCATTTGCTCCATTCAAAATCAATAGAGATAGTAAAGTACTGTGCCCAGTTTTCTCCATCGCTCTCATAGAATTTGAATGGAACAGTGTGTGCATGTTCAGCTATTGTTCCATTCAAAGTATTCCTTGCTAATCAAGAAAACCCCGGGGGAAGAAAAGGGGTTTTGGGACTTTTTTTTACAGATTGGCGGGGTTTTCAGGGGAAAGGGCCCCCTACGTAGATTTTAAAAATTTTAAATTGGTGGCACCCCCCAAAATTTAAGGGTTTAAAATTTTGGGAAATTTAAAATTTTGTTGTTGAAAGCCCTTTTAAACTTTCATTGAGTTTGGGCTATTTTTTGGTAAAAAAGGGGTAATGACTTTTGACACAAAAGATTATATAATTGCTGTCATCACGTCACCAGATTAAAAATCTACCTGTTAAAATTAAAAACTTTTTGGAAAAAAGACAAATGCCCCACCCAATTTTCAACTAATGATTGGAAGAAGATGTGGTTGATGGGTCAGGTAGAGGAAATTTTTAAAAATTTAAAAATTTTAACAATTTTTTCCCCTTTGTTAAACCAAAAGAAAAACCCAAAGACTTAACCCAAATGTAAAAAATAGAAAAAAACCAAAAAGACTTCAATGACCACTATATTTTTTTATTTTTTGCCCTCCCTACTTTCTAAAATTGGGTAAATTTTTTTATCTTTTTCGGGCGTTAACAAAAAAAAGTGGTTTTTTTGCATTTGCTTTTTACCCCATTCACATTTCCACAAATTTAACCCTTTGGGTTTAAATTTTAACTGTTTAAATTAAAAAGTAATGTAGATACCTAATATGTGCTTTGGTTTTTTTTTTTTTTTGTAATTTTATGACACAAATTTTTTTTTACATTTTCTTTTTTTATTTTATTAATTTTTTTTATTTTTCTACATTTTTTTTTTTTTTTTGTTTTTTTTTTTTTTAAAAAATCCCTTTAAAAGGGGAAAAATATTTTAAAATTTTTTTAAAAACAATCAAAATTCCTGAAAAGTTTGTAAATTAAAACTCTGGGGGTTAATAAAAACACGGGCTGCAGTCAGGGCGCACACATTGGGGCCCCCCCCCCGGGGGGCCCTGGGGGCTTGCCAAAAACAGACAGCCGGGCGCTATTCAAGCCCCAGGGCTGACTGAATAGAATTCCCCGGGTTTAAAAATCAGGCCCCCCCAAAATCCCCCCGATGGAGCAAGAATTACACTTCGATTTTGACGGTCAGGGGTTTTGGCAGCGTAAAAGGGGGTTAAATCCCGTTTTTAAAAACCGGGATATAGGAACAGAGCTGTTAACTTGAGATCCATTCCTAACCCCAGCTGAAGGCGGGGGGGTTTATCAAAAACCCCCCTTTTTGTACAGCGATTTTTTTTTGGGCTTTACTGCAACAAAAGACCTCCCACTGCCCACCTTCAAAAGACGGTCTTTAAGGAGTTAATATTATTTTGTTGTAAGTAATTGTCTAAATGTTTTTTGAAGCCCTCATCTGTTACTGCAGTGGCCAATCCCGAGGGGGTTTTTTACAAAGAACTACACCAAAATGGTAAAGAAGCCTTGTCACCTTTGGAAATATAACCTTTTTTTCTCCAACTGGAGGGAGTGTCCCTTTTTTCTTTAAAAAGGGGGTTTTATATGAAAACACTTTTTACTTATTTTTTTTTTTCGGGTATGTATAACCTTTTTCCAAATGTTCCCCCTTTTCTTTTTTTCCCCAAAACTAAATAAAATCCAATGCTTTTAACTTTAATTGAAATGCTCCATGAACTTATAAGTTATTAGATGCTCATTGTTGTACTTTTTCCCAAACTACAGAGCAAAAATTTTTATTTGTTAGTAAATATTTTTTCTAAAAAGCTTGTAGGTAACGTAACCCCCTTTTGTTGTTACTTTTCTATTAAAAACCCATAAAAAAATTTAGCTTTCACCTTTTCCCGAAAGATAATATCGGATCTATACAAAGTATGCAAAAACTATGATATAAACACTAAGGGCCACATGTATGAAAACTGTTTAGGTCTAAAAATCCAAATCTTTTGCCCATGTAACCTATGGGCAAAAAAAGTGAGTTTTAGACCCAAACGGGTTCCCTACTAAGCAATTTTCTTTTTATAACCCCTTTTTACGTGTTTTCCCCTTTTTTTATGCCATCTGCCCCATGACCTAAATTTTCAGTCTATTGTTTTTAAAAAGCTTATTTTCCACTTTAGGATTATATAGGAATTGGGTAGCCTTAATAATCTTACATTTTGTATTTCTATGTGTGCAGAATGTGGACGGGGAACATCATGAGAAGGCAGTTGAGTTGTTAAAGGCTGCGAAAGACAGTGTTAAGCTAGTAGTGCGATACACACCCAAGGTTTTAGATGAAATGGAGGCTCGCTTTGAGAAGCTGAGGACTGCAAGGCGCAGGCAGCAACAACAATTACTAATTCAACAGCAGCAGCAACAGCAGCAACAACAGGCACAACAAAATCATATGTCTTTGGTTTAGAGGGTTTTTAATTTCTTTTTACTTCTTACCTGTAATGCAGTGCTCTAGTCTTCAAGATTGCAGACTCAACTGTTACATTATTTTCTGTTTCCTAATTGGATTTTATAATAGAAAGTTACTTTTCTATCTAAAGTGTTGGCATATATTCTATCTATGCATATTTTAGTACCATAGTAACCAATGCAGGATATACATGGATCAGCCATAAAAGTTGAAGCACTGACAGGGGGAAAATGGGTAAACCTTATTATTTTTTTGGGCAATGTCATTTTCAAGAGATGGGTAGGGTTTGGGAGCAAGTGAAAAAACTTCATGAAGTTTTATATGTTGCAAGATTTGGAAAAACATTTAAAGGATTCTCCACTTTGGACAACCCTTACTTGTTAGAATGTTTTTTTTTACAAAAAATTTTTTCACAAAGTTTGCTCCCTCCCGGGCCCTTTTTGGGGGTTTTTCCACACCGCAATTTTTGGGGGGGAGTTTTTTAAATGCGTCCAATTAAACTTTCCTTTTTAAACCCGCAAGCTTTTTCAATTCTCTAAACCGGAAATAGAAATAAAACAATCAATGTGTTTGTAATTTCCCCAAAACCAAACATAGTCAATTTCTTACTTTCTTGAAACAACCCCTTTTTGAACAATTTTTGACAACTGAAAGAAGCTTTCTGGAAAAAAAGGCAGTTTAAAAGGGGCCCCAGTTAAAAACTGCCCAACATTGCTCAGTGGAAGGCACCATTGGCAATTTTTGGGTAATTTATGGGGACATCTGGTAATAAGTGTTTTTGTTTCCTGAACCCGGGGAAAATTTAGGGGTTGCCCCAGAGCCATTGTATATCAAAGCATTATCTGTGTAAATGCGGGCAGGCAGATCCCCCAAGTGAGAAAACTTTTCGTTGTTTAAAAGCTTTTTTCCAATTCCTGAAAAAGAGGGAAATCTCTATGGAAAACCCTAATGGGTTAATAAAATGAGATTTCTAAACCCCTTTAAGGATCTGAACCAGGAACAAAGGCCAAATTCTTATGGCAAAAATCCCTTTCCAAAAAAAAATTTTAAAAAATTCACTTTCGTTTTGACGCTTGTTTGTTTTGGGATCTGTTGGGGAAAATTTTAAAAAAGTATCCCCGAATTTGTTGAGCGAACCCAAAAAGTTTGAGTACGGTAGAACCCCAATTTTTGAGAAATTCGGTTCGAAATTCGGAGCGGCTAGAAACGAACTTCAAACCCCCTTAAAGTCAATGGGAGAAGATGTTTTTGGTTAATTTTAAAACCCCCAGGGGAGGGAACTGGGAAATTTGCATTATAAAGGGAAATAAAAAGGAAAACGTGGGGAACCAAATTAGTGAAGAAAAATTTTGGCCCCTTTAAAAGTACAGAAAAAATTCCCCAGGCTAAAAAAATTCATTTTTTCAATTTCTAAAAAAAAGATGGGGACTGGGTTTTTTAGGGGGGGCAGCGCTAAAGGTGCTACGGGGGCCCCCTTTTACACATGAGATTTAACCGGGATTGGAAAGGCCCCATGGTAAAATAGCGGAACCCCCCACCCCTTTTTTTTAAACCAGGGCCCAAAAAAAATGTCTTTTATTGGTGGCCCGAAAAAAAAATCCCAACCTTTGGAACACGGAGGTTTAGCTGGCAGTGCCGTTTTTTATAGGGGGTACAGCGGTAAAACCAAAGGGGTGCCCTCATATCAATTTTAAACCCTTTCAGGGCCCCAAAGCGGCCCAAAAAAAAAAAGGAAAACCCCACCAAATTTTCTATTCCTATTTTTAAACATATCACTGGGGCCCCTTTTTTTTTGGGCACTGCAAAGTACTTTCGCAATTAGTACCCCTGGCCCCCCCTTTTCAGTACCTGACCCCAAAACCAGCAAAAAAGACCTTTTGGACACTCCCCAATAAAAAATTTCACGAAGAAATGATTAATTTTAAAAAAAGATTTTTAGTAAAAGGGCATTTACAATCGGGTTTTTTTTACCCGCAGACGACCTCAAAAGCAACAAAAATTACCTTTGGACACTCCAAAAAAATTAAACAAGGAGAAAAAGGGTAAAAAAAACAAGTTTTTTTAAATAGGGTAAATAATTAAAAAAATCAAGATTTTTTCACAGTCCTTATTGAAGAAAAATGTAAATCCCAAAAAACGCAAATCAACAATGTTTTTAAATGCCTGTACTTTGCAATGGGGAAAAAAAGGGTTATTTAAAAAGGGAAAATTTTTTTATGCAATATCGGGTTTAAATGAGGTTTGTATTGGGAAAAATCTCACAGAAAAACAAAAAGGGGCTTAAATTGGGTAAAAATTTGCAATGGGAAAAAGATTACAAACAGAATTTTTTTCTATGGAAAAACTATACAAAAATACCTAACTTCCTAACTATTTATTTTTTATAATTCCTTTTTAAACAAACTGTTCCCCTTTCCCCCCCCTCCCCCCATAAATTTATTTGCAGCTTTTTCCTTTGTTAAAAACGCTATTTTAAAAGGATTTCCCGCCTGCTGGCAAACCAGCAGACAAAGGCAGTTGTTTCACTGCAGAGAGGGAAGCTGGGAAAAGGCATTCAACAAGGAAATCCCGTGACATACACATAACACGATCATGTGATTTTTTGAAACCAAAAGAAATCCCTAACCCCCCCTTACTGGTGAAGTTTTTTTACCACTCCTGTGCTCGCAAATGATTAGGGCTGCCAAAAAAAAGAAGGAAGCAGTTTAAAAAGGGGCCAAATGCCCGTTCCCAACCTGAACTTTTTACCAAAAATTTTGTCAAAAAAAAATTTGGTTTTGGGTCGGGTTTGGAAAAACATAAAGTTCGTTCAGAAAAACCCTTTTCCCCGAAAAATTGGGTTTCACAAAATGAAGAATACCGCAGCAAGAAATTGACTTATATAGAGCAATTATAGTCCTAATTGAATTAAGATTACTGCTTCTGCATTAGACACAAAGGCGCAGCATCTGTTGGGATACATTTTTACATTATCCTAACGCATACCAGGAACATGCTGCCGAAATGAGATGTGAATGGGGCCCCCCAAAAACTTATAATCATCAGTGGTTTTGTACCAAACCCAAAATTTAATTTAAAAACATACTGTATTAATAATCATGAAGGAAAAAATTATTACTTAATAATAATAAATAATTAATAATTAATTATTAATGAATATTTTATTGAAAAAAAACACTAATAAAATCTCAGTACATATTAAAATAGACGGTCTTTCACAGTGGGGAAGAAAACAACCACTTTCAAGGGGTATACATGCACAAATTTAAAACATAAATGGAAATCCTTAAAATTTAAAAGGACAAGGGCAGTGCATGGATATAGATTTCATGGATGGAAAAACCAAAGATAAATAATTTTTAAAAAAAAACAAAAATTTATGCAAAAAACAGTCAATAAGTGCTAACCCGGTTTTTTTAAAAACAAAAAGAGAGTATACAGACTATACAAAATAAAGTGAAATACAGCAAGTGTACATATAACTCCCTCTATTTCATGATAGGATTAGAATGTAGTTGTTCTATGTTGGAGGTGCAGTGAGTTGGTTTGGGGTGTTGCCATAGAAAACAATTTGATTTGTATTCTGTGGTATAATGACCCCAACCCCGCATTTTTATGTTGGTGGTAATTTAAAAAAAGTTTTGAGAAGTCCCAATTTAAAAAATATTCTGGCAAATAAAACAGTGACTTAGGGGTTGGTTTATTGAAAGGTTTATTTAATATGGGAAAAAACAATATATAAAATAACAATATAAAAAGGGAAAGATGGATTTTTTTATTTTAAAAATGGGATAATTTCCCAAAGGGGAAATTTGGGTTCTTTGGGAACACCCCCAAACCCCCCCCTCCCCACATAGAGCCAAATGTTTTTTTCTTAAAAACCGTTTTAAACTGAGTTTATCAAATACTCCGTTTTATAAATAGTATATTTAATATTTAAAATTTGAAAACTATTAAACTCTTTAAACAGGTATATGTATGTTTACATCTATATTTTTCTTTATATTACCCTTTTTCAATTAATGCAACTACTGTAAACGATTTTAGCCGGGCTGTATTGGCCAAAAAAAAGTTTTTGCAGGAAGCCAAAACAGGAAACTTTAAAAGATCAACCCCGGCCAATTCAAAAACCCACCGCTTTAGGAAACATGACTTTCCTCAGGGAAACACGTAGCTAAACCTTTACTTTTTATTGTACAAGGGTATATATAAAAATTTAAAATATTTTTAAAAAATTTTTTTAAATTTTTCCCTTTTGTTTTTATATACATTTAAAAATACTTTTGGCCCCAGGGCCCGTCCCCTACTCCTCCCTTTTTCCCCCTGGGGCCCCTTTTGTTTACTGCATTTTTTGGGTAAACCCGGGGGGTTTCCCCGGTACAAGCAACCACCCCGACAAATTGAGAGGGGGACAAACTGCAAAAGGGCGCCTCTCTCCCCCTTTTTTGGGGTTTTTTAAAACTATACAGGAATGTTTTAACCCCTATTCATAAAAACACCAAAAAAGGTGAGGGGCCAAATTTTTTCGTAAACTTTCTCTCCTATTGCCCTGTCCGCGTTTAAATTAGATTAAAAAATTCAACATCCATGATAATAGATAACGCAGTAAAACAAGTCCATAACCTAATGCATAATTACCACAAGGAAGGCATATATAAGTTATATAGGGCCAAAATCATTGTAAATTGCCAACATATGCTTAGCAGTAGGCTGACTGGTGCTTCAATCCTGCATTCCTGCGCAAAGATGAAGCATCACATGTCAACACCTCCAGAACCACCCCTGACACATCATAGATATTGACCAGCCAGTGCCACCAGGTAAAGACATGTTATCATGGAGACTGATGGTGAGCAAACTTTGGCAATTTACAATGATTTCAGATAAATCTATATCCATGCACCGTCCTGGTACCAAAGAAGAAGTGCTAAAGTACAAATTGCTAAAAAAAATAAAAATCTCATTCTGACAAGAGAAAGACATCAGAATACACAGTGTATTGAATCTTGCATTGCATAGCCTCAGGCTGTTTAGACTGCCCATTCTATCCCCCTTTCAAAGTCTTAAGCACCTACAATATCAGAAACAGACCATGAAGCAGTGGAACAAGGTTGTCTTGTCTGATAAATCACATTTTTTTATGTGGACAGTCAGATGTATGTAAATCCTACGACTAGGGAATATATAGTGCTATGATTGCAGGAGGGCAAACCCGCAGTGGTAATGCTATAGCCTTTGCCATCTTCTGCCCTTTGTGTGGATGTTTCTGCTACACATAAAACCTACCTAAAAATTGTAGTTCACTTATACTCCTTGGGCATGTAAACTCCTAATTGCAGTGCCTCAATGACACTTCCACACTGCAAAGATTGTTAAAAAATGGTTTGACATGACAAAGAGTTCAAGGTTTTGATTTAGCCTCCAAATTCCTCAGATCTCTTTTGAGTATCTGTAAGTGTGCAGGAAAAAGCTTGTCCAATGTTTGGAGACCTTACTTACAACTTACAGAACAACTGCCACAGGACACTTTAAGAAGTCTTGTAGAGTCCAAGCATTGATGGCTTAGAGCTATTATGGAGGCATGGGGAGGACCTACACAATATTAGGCAAGTGGCTTTAATGCTATGGCTTATTGGTAAAATAATATTTTTTATGAAAAAAAATTTGAAATTGTTTTTTTAATTTTTGTAGCCCCCAGTACTTTTCAAAAAAAATTACTATGAAAAGAGAGTGGTCTTATGAATATCTGTCTATAGATTTTAATATTTATTTGTCTATTTGTCCGTCTGTCAGTCCATTCATCCATCCATCCCTCTGTTTGTATGAATCTGTTTTTAATCGCTTGTGGCCCCCCTCCCCCAAACCTTTTTTTCTAGTTTATTGTTTTTTTTTGGCTTTTTTAAAAGAGACCTTTAATTTCAAGTTTTTTTCCAAAAAAACTTTTTTGGTGGTTTTTGTTTTCTTTCCCCTTTTTTTAGATGGTGTTTTTTTTGCTTTTTTTTAAGCCCAAAGGGGCCTAGGGGAAAACATCAGAAAAACCACTATACAAAGCGGTTGCAATTAATAAAAAATACTTTAATAAAGCCTCCAAAATGGCATAAAAAAATTTTGAAGTGTGTTCCACTGTGAAAAAAACGCAAACAAAAAAAAAAAAATCACCATGAAAAGCAGTTTGAAACCACCCTATGGAAAAAGGTGTTGATGATCACTTGTGAAAATTTCCTTTTGAGATGAATAGTAGGTATTTTCTCCCTAAGTTTTTATAATATGCTGTACTATTTAGTGCCTGCACATCTTACATAACCCTGACAACTATTAATTTGCTCTCAGTTGTTCTGCTCTTTGCATTCACTGCAGGTTTTTCTCCAGAAAGAAACACAGATAGATCAGCGGCGATGAAACAATTCCACCAGGAGACCATTTTCTAAAGGATCAGAAGAGAATTTGTTCTCATTATCCAGCATAGAGATGGGTCGATATTCCTTTGGCTAAGCTATCTAAAAGCTTTTACTATAAAGGTGATGTGTTCAATAGTTAGGAGAACCTTTTTGTTTTGGACTTACCCTCCAATATTTATTGTAACTATATAATTTAGTATTGTGTAAAGAGGATGAAGCAGTCCGTATTGATGAGTCTATTTCTATAGTTGGGTCTGAGTGCCTGGGATTGTGTCTAGAAATCCTCATTTTTTCTGACACCAAACTGCATCATTTTTGGCAATAACCCCTCAGCACTTTAAAACTCAAGTAAATCCTGTACTGTATATTGTATAATTTAAGACTTGTTGTTTGTAAGAAAATTCAATATTTTTTCCTTACAAAAATTTAAATTATTAAATTTTTAACGGTTTTTTTGTTATTTGGGGAGGCCTTTCCCTTTTTTTTTTTTTTGTATGTTTAAGCGTTTTTACCTGTGTGCAAAATTTAGAGAAGAAACTTGTATTTTTATATAAATTTTATGTACACTTAAAAACCATATTTTTTTTGAACGATTTTTTTGTCCCTGTGTTGTACAAGGTTTTTTTTTTCTTATTTTACTGTTTTATATACTTTGTTACATTTATGTCTGCCCAGTGTTTATATTAATCACTTATTGTCATAAATAAATATTTTTTAAATAAATTTGGCTTGATTGATTTTTTGGAAAATTAGCAATAACCTGGGTGGACATAGAAGTCAGGCAAGAGTGCCCTGCTTACAGGTAAAACAAGTAAAGGATCTACTTTAGCCAAACAAATTAAATAACAAATTACCTTTCCACCAACAGCCCTTGTAAGTATTACACATCACTCAATGGTAATGTCACCAAGATTGTTATAGGAGGTAGTGTTATAGCACTACTCCTAGCTACATTGGGACCCAATGCACTTAAAGTATGCTGATGCTATCTTGAAATGAACTTCAACTTCATAAAAATACTAAATTTTGCAGATAATTAGGTATGCGACCTCACTCATATCATATTTCTTATTTACTTTATGTAACCATGCCATATTTTATTATTCACGGAGCACATAATGCTGTATATTTTATATCAAAGCTCAGAATGGATGTATTCCCCACTGTGAACTTCAAAAGTACTAAACCTTTATTAAAATCCATGTCCACTATTCTGCTTTTAGGTTCAACAATTTCTCCAATAATGATTGTTTTTGCTTCTTTAAACATGTTTATTGTTGTTGACATGTACAGATAAGTATACCCGAACAAAGGTGCAGTTTTACATCAGTTTCACAAACGATGACCAAGGTTTGCAATATCATCAAAAATAAACATCAGAACATGTTCGGCTGAGCATGAAAAAAACAGCAAACAGAAATGGCAACTAACTAACTAACCAAGCTTGTTGTACAATCAAATATAATATAAGGCAAATAATAAATCAATAGAACACATGTTCTAAACCTTCAGGTGAGTAATATTTAGACAAAATCCAGGCTTCCCATAAATAGTGTTTTTTGTGAGAGTAACAAGGGGAGTCAATTACCCTCAGTTCACAAGTCCAGCTAAAGTTATTACAGAGAATGACTTCCTTAATAGAGGGGGCCTTAGGGTCTTTCCAATTATAGGCAATGGTTGTTCTAGCGGCAATTAGGTTTGAATAGAAACGGTTCTGTGAGTTGCAGGAATCATAGAAAAATTTATATCTAGAATCGCCAGTTCGGAGGAAAGATTCACAGTAAACCCAATTACTTCTGTTAATAAAAGACCTTTGTGATGCCATAATTTTTTGATTATTGTACAACCCCTTAGACATGTAGCATAGTTCCCTGTTGACCGTACCTCTTCCAGCAAAGATTGGATGAGCCTGGGAACAAATGGGATAGTCTGATAGGCAGTAAGTACCACCTAATTTGGATCTTGTACAAGCTTTCTTGATGGTTGGTGCATCTGGAGAATCTTGAGGGAATGGAGTGTGCCTGGTTCCGTTGCTCTATGGATAGGGTCTGACTGAGTTCACTCTCCCATTTAGTCATGGTAGAAAATTTACATTGAGTCCTACACATGTTATCATCAGCAATGAGAGACCTTTCTCATAAACTATTTTTTTAAATAGAAAGATATCGAAATCAGAGGGGGAGGCCCACTGGGAAAGGGGGGCCAAACCTAATAACTGGTCAAATGCAAAGTTGGAAAGAAAACCCGGAAAAGAAAAATTGGGAAGTAGAGAGTTTTAAAAAATTTTTGGCAAGGTCTTCGAATGTTTTAATTCCTTGACGTCAAAACAGTTGCTCAAGCAGATTTTTATTGTTTTAAAATTTTAGGGGAATACATACCCCCAAAACGTGAAATGCAAGGTTAGTGTTCCAACAACGTAAGGAGGAAGAAAAAATTTTTTTTTCCTTTTTTAATCTGAACCCAAATTTTTTGGGGGGACGACATGCACTTTCCCCGTGAGGGAGGCAATGCAGGTTTACTGGATTGGGAGTAAAAGAAGTGGATTAAAAATGTGCCCACCGGGAACAATTTCACATCGATACCCCCAAGGGAAAAAAGGCTTTTCCTAAAATTTTTTTTCTGAGTTGAAAGGAAACCCGGGGTTTGGGAGGGCAAAGGGCCCCCCTTTTTTTATGACGGGGCCCCCTGTGGCCATTCCAAAAAAAAAAGTAAAAAGAAATTTATTATTGGGGGGGGGGTGGTAAATAAGGTATGGGTTTGTGGGAATAAATAAAATTTAGGGAGGATTTTAAAATTTTTAGGTTTTTATTTAAAACCCCCCACTGGTAAAAAGAAGGGGGGGTTTTTCTGTTTTTTTGGCATGAACCTGTTTCACTCGCCTCGCCAACAGTTAACTGGGCCCTTTCCCCTGAAAATTTAGAAAAACCCTTTTTTGGTTAAAAAAATGAAGATTTTTTTCTTAATTTGTTCCCAAAAAACGCAAGGAGACCTTATTTAAAGGGGAAAGGGGTAAGTTTAAATGAAAAAAATCTTTTTTTCTCAATATCAGATAGTAAGTAGCATAAGGCCCTTGGGCTTTTTTCCTTTTTCCCTCTACCCCCAAACTTGAAATGAATATGCCCCCAAAAAGGTTTTTAGGGGAAACACCACAGGGAACTAGTAGATTAAAAATAGGCAATATTAGTTGAGAAAAAATTTTTTTAAATTTTTGAGAAGCGCTTATAAGGGGGTCCCCTTTTTTCTTAAAAAAGAAAATGATTCAAAACACCAAATTTGAATTATTAAAAGGACTTCTTTGAAATTCTGGGGCCAATTTTTTACGGGGAAATGATCAGCCCCATGGGTATATCTAATATCTATAGATATCATTTCATTAAGAGCTATTTTATCTAATAGAAAAAAGTCGATCATGGATTGTACATTTTTAGGGGTGGAAAAAAGGTATAGTCTCTCTCCATTCTATGTAAATATTTCCAAACAATATAAAGATCTTTTTATAATAAGTATGATTGAAGCTCACTTGTAGGATTAATTCATGAACCCGAATCAGCACACACAACTGAATTAAAATCTCCTCAGAGGAACAATCCCCCTCTTGTAATGCTCTTCACGTTTGCAACAACTTTCTTAATAAAAGCCATTTGTTTTCCATTGGGGACACAAATCGAAATAAGTGAAAAGGGTTTTGGATTTAAAATTATGCAAAAAAAGGGAAGTAGGGGCCCTTTCCCTGGATCAATGTTAACGTAAGAGAGAGAAGGAAATGGAATTCTTAATTCAAATTGGCTAAAAACCAGCTCTTATTTTTAAGATTTTGGACTTGGAAGTTATAGGGGAAAAAATTTTATGATTAAATTTAAATTTTTGATTTTTAGGGTGGATGGGTTTCCCTTGAAAAGCAGTTAATGTCTACCTTGGATTTAAGTAAATCTCTCCACTGCCTAAAGGGCAAATTCAAAACCCTTTTTACATTATTTTGTAAAAAAAATTTAATTTACCCTAATATATCCCAAAAGGAATTAAAAACTTTTAAAAATATCCAAACACCTGAAAGAGAGAAGGTAACAACAAATGAGGAATAAAGTTTATCCACATAATGAACATTAACCAAAAGCAAGAACATCCCAATAATGAAAATCAAAGAAAAACTTTTCCCCTATAAGCAAGTCCTGCCTTAAACCAAAAGGAGGGACAGATTCAAAACGAAAAATTGTATAACTCTAAACGAGCAAAACATGAGAGTTCCCCTCAGAGGCTCCTATGGAAATATAACCACAAAAGATACAATAGGACAATCAGTCCAAAGGTCTTGACCTAGTGCGGGAGGCTTTGTTGGACCACAAGGGGGTGATCATCTCTGGATCATCATTTCATCAATTCATCTTACCTCAGCTCTTTTTTTTCAGTTTTATTTTTTAATTCAAGGTTTACGTGCCTCTACTGACCTGCAGTGACGAGGGCAAAAACCCCCTTTTTTTCCCAAACAAAAAGGGAGAATTTGGGCAGAGCTCACATCAAGACATCCACCAGTGAACTTAAAAACCCGGCACTGAGCCCCCGTTATGGTGCCGACCCCGTCCAGACATCGAGGTCAAGATTTACCAAGCCCCATAGAACAACCTAGCCAATGACTTCAATGATGGGGTTTTGCAAAAATTTTTAGTGACGTTTCCAATGGTGAGTACCAGTCTGTCCTTAAATTTTGGTTATACTCCAAAAAAGCTAAAAATTTTTCTCCCCCAATTGCTAACCTCCCCCAATTACCTTTTTGAAGACTTATTAACAAGAAAACTGCTTCCGCCATCAAATATCAAGCTCAAAGGAAAAAGGGAAGAGCCCAAGAAAAAACCATGGGGGACTGAGATCCTTTAGGTGATATCACAACTAAAAAAAAAGCAAATCAAAAAGTCCAGCTATGGCCGTAAGTACCCCCAACCTTCAAAAACCCCTTGGATTTGGTCAATGACCCGTTGCCGCATAACAAACTGTAAGGCCCCCAAGGGCAAAGGGGGTAAACGGGGGATACATAGGCCCCAGAGTTCTCGATCAGGGATGGCGAGAGTAATACATGTCACCGAGAGACCTGCCTCGGGTGGTAGAACCCTCACTTCGTTTGTTCAGCTGCATTAGGCGGGTTGGCACAGTTTATCAAAGTAAATTTCTGTGGAAACACAGCTTAGTCCGGGGCCGGCTTTTACCCATAGAAAAGAGTTGGGGGGGGTGGCTGCTCCCCCATGTTCCAGTGCCAAGGTTTTGTCTGCTGTATAAGCAAAGTCACTAAATGTGGGTGTGTCGCAGTACAGGCCGGAAGCACACCCCAAGCTCCAAGCTACAAGACGGTAGTAAGATTATTTTGTTTAGTTTGCTCGGACGAGCAGTTTATTTGGTACATTTTATTGACATATCTTTTTTGGCTGCCTTTTCGCAAAATAAACGCCGGACAAAATGTGTTTCTGCTAAAAAGGCGCCTGTGCCCCCTTTTTCCCCGGGGACTCACTGTACCACCGACTTCCCCCCTTACACATCCTACAGTGATCCCCTCCAACAAAAAAAAGATATCAACCTCTTCCACCTTCCCCTGTTTAAAATTTAAAACTTGTAAATGCAGGGAAAGAAGCATTTTCCCACAAGACAGTCGGAGTGCTTGGGCTGCACATATAGTCCTTGTCAAGAAGAACCATCAGATTTGCGTAGACACCGCAAGCTAAACATACCCACAAGGAGCCTCCCCCTTTGTACGCATTGAAAAATTTTGACTGTTTTAGGAACAGCCTTTTTTATTTTTTAACATTGGACTTAACAGCGGGTACTAGCAAGTACCAGGCACCTGAAAAAAATTGTAGAAAACTGCCTTCACCATACATGGGCCTATTCCTATAGCATTTGAAAAATTTCGCCCCCCTTAAAAGGGTTTTAAAACAAAATTTAGGGGGCACCGGACTTTTAAAAGGCCCGATACTTTGGATGATGTCATTAAATTTTTCCAAA
The DNA here is from genome assembly GCA_025379985.1 of Phyllomedusa bahiana. Classification (NCBI taxonomy): domain Eukaryota; kingdom Metazoa; phylum Chordata; class Amphibia; order Anura; family Hylidae; genus Phyllomedusa; species Phyllomedusa bahiana. The sequence goes on along the minus strand of JAODAL010019919.1, from coordinate 29,019 downwards.
AAAATAAAGAAACTTAACCCTGGCTGGGTCTTTCCCAAATTTGATCAAACATGGGCTGAAAATCAAAACCCCCCAAGTGCCATCCTTTGAAACCCCAAGGAATTACTTAGGGACGTTTTTTACGCTGAAGTTTACGCCTGACCCCGAGAAAATCCGCAGTCTAGAATTGGCTGACTCCAACTCCCATGAAAGAAATAAAACGTTTCCCGGATTGCTGGGTCCCCGCTTCTTCCCCATTTTGCTCAAACCGAGCCCTTGCAAAACTACCTGCAAGGGCCCACGTAAGAACTGGGAAAAAGGGGCTACCTACCCGTGGACAGATAGAGACGATTCCAGATCCAAAGAGATGTTGACCCCAACCATCTTTCCCTTCTACTTCTCTTACTTTGAAACAGATTTACTGCTAAAGCAAAACCAAAAAACCCCAATCCTTCCCCCGGGCACTTTGGTAAAGGGATTTTAAAAAATTTTTAACATTTTTAGGTAATTTCATTAAATTGTTTCGACTGCAAGTTGACTTCCTTTCTAATTTTTGCTGTGCAACTAGATCTTTACAGAAACATTTTTTTAAGAATTTTTTGGGTTTATTTTTTTTTTTATTTCCCATACACTTTCAAAATTTTTTAATAATTCAAATTCCTGCATTTTTCACTTTGGCCATAACCTAATAACTTCTGACATTTTTTTTTCTGTAGAAAAAAGATTCTCAGTTGTTGCCATTATCACAAAATGAGGGCAAATGAAGGGGAGACTCCCCTGTGAATAGATAACACAGGATTTTACAGTCACAAAGGGAAGTCCAGTTACCCTTTTTTCCTCCCTCAACTGAGAATGCCTAAAAATCTCAATGGTCAATGGGGGCTGAGTCATTTAAGTCTCCTATTGCATGAAGCTATGAAAGCATTCCGACTGCTGTTAAAACAGTGCAAACAAGCCTAGTGGCCAAAGGAAAACGCAAACCAAGAATGATTTAAAAATATTGAAAGTGATATAAAAAATTTTAAAACACAACTAAAAATTCCTAAAAAAAGTATTTAACATAAAAACGGGACTTAAACAATGACTCATTTTTTTAAGACACATTCCCTTTAAGATTTACTGAAAGTCCAGGTTAAAGTTGCTCATAGAAGTCAGCAGAGGAGAAGGGAAAAAGGAAGCAGAAATAGAGGTTTAGCTACTATGGGTGACATGTAAGTACGAGGCTGCGGTAGTATTTTGGTGTCCTTTCAGCCCAAAAACTGTTGCATCCCTGTTCTCTAGATGTACGAGTAAGCGCAAAATTAGGCGGATTTTGCAGTGTCAGCGGCACTTTGTAATGCGCCCGAGATGTGGGGGCGTTCAGGGGGCGTGTCGCACCACAACCGTATGATTGTACACATTTATGACTGGAGGGTGGCAAAACTAGGCGCATTACTGCTGGAACAGCCAGATCAAAATAAAAGTGGTCTACCTGAGCCGTCGTAGTGGAACTAGAAAGCGCTAAATCTATGATGTGCAGTAGAAGAGATCCATACATTCTGCCGCATTCTACATTGCTTTAAAGCTATTTAATACTGGCCTCTCTGCAACTTGATTATACATGTTGCCCTATTTCTCTCTCACATACACAGCACATATAGAGAGAGGGCGATTCCTGTCTATCCAAACTAATCCCATCTAATCTCTGCCAAACAACATTAGCAGAACACAGGATTTTGTGTCTCGATGTCACCCATAATAACAGACAATAACCAGGTCATTATGGTGTTGTCTGTCTTGGTGGATTGATCTTCAGCTCAGATGCTTGATAAGCAGTGGACACAACAATCAGATTGTTCAATTCTACATTTAGGCTAGGTTCACACGGCTTAACTGAGTGACGTAATTACGTCCTGAAATTACTCCGTGTGGCCGGGGGCTGGAGCGGGGGCGGGAGCTGGGGGCCGGCACTGCGCCGGCCCATAGACAATCATTACTAGAGGCGCGTATACGCCGCTAGAAAGTGACATGTCAATTCTCTCCCCGCCCGGCGGATTCGCCGAGCGAGGAAAGGAGACGTAATCCACAGTTCTCTATGAGAACTGTGGCTTACCGTAATAAATGGGCCGTTTTCAGCCCATAATTTGCGCACTTCTGCGTGTAATTACGGACCGAAATACGGCCCATTTTAAGCCGTATGAACATGGCCTTACAGTAGAAACCAACCATGTATGTACGGGGCTGTGCCAGTAGTCTGGTGTCCTTACAGCCCAAAAACTGGTGCAGACCTGTGCGCTCGTTGTATGAGCAGGCCGACTCCAAAATTAGGCACTTTGTAATGCGCCTAAGATGTGGGGGCATTCTGGAGACCGTGAACTACAACCGTGTGATTATACACATTTGTGACTGGAGGACGGCAAATCCAGGCACATTACTGCTGAACAGGTAGACCAAGTTAAAAGTGGTTTATCTGAGCCTGAGTTGTCGTAGTGGAACTAGAAAGTGTTAAATCTATAACTCCAGTAGAACAGGTTAATAGATTCAGGCGCATTCTACGCTACTAATGCGTGCAATAAAATTGCGCCAAAAATCATACATGTCGTCCAAGTATCAGAGCAGGATTTGTCATGTGACAAACACCAAACACCACTTTGACTTAAAATGGGGTTAATTGGGTATTACTAAATTGTCTGTTGTTTTTCCAGGAAAAATAGCAACATTTGTGCCCTATGTGGGACTATTAGAACATGAAGAGTTTATGTGAATAGGAATTTGTCACATTTCCAGTTAAGAAGTCAAACTGATTGGAGGACCTGCAATCACTCACCACACTTGGCAGCCTCCCTTTTCTACCAGACTTTTCTGGTCCAAAGCAGCTCCAGCAAAGCCATTACCACTTGCCTGCTTTTTATGTTATAAATTTTTTTTTGCTTTCCTGCATAATGCTCTAATGTAAAACTACAATTCCCTGATGCCCTGCATTAATTGAGAATGATATAATCACTTCAGCACGCCAGTACTCTATCTCTTCAGCCAGCAGCGTAGCTGGTTCAAAGATTCAGCTTGTGCCCTCCTATCCCAGACAATGGCTCTTTACGGCTGTGTACCACTATTTTTTAACAACAGGTTCCTTAGTACTTTGTATGATGGATGCCTGCGGTTTACTAAAAGTTCTTCCTACTTAAAGAGGTTGTCCAGTAGAAGAAAATTCATTTGAAATGGAGCCAGGTTCCAAGAAAATTTTAAAAAAAGATATACTTACCTACCTTTCTCCCGGTTCTACTGCTTCGGAGTTCTCTTGTCTAGAAACACTTCATTCACTAAAAATGGAGTGTAAAGTCTTTCCTGCGTGTTGGAATGAGAACCCGGAAATGAAGAAAAGCAGATCCTGGGGAGCTCCAAAGCAGTTGCGGTAGGAGATTGGGAGGGAAGTATAAGTTTTCAAATGATTTTTTTTCTGTTGGACAACCCATTCCATTCATCAACTGTGCTAAATGAAGAAAGGGAACTACACACTCATTTGACATGATGCATCTCATTTTAGAGACAACGCCCAATACTTGGAATTAATATTCCAAGAGCCATAGCTTTAATTTTTCTGTTGCTGGAGCTGTGTGAGGACTTTATATTTGCAGGATAAATTGACATTTTCTTTGTTATTATGGGGCACATAGGGGTTTTTTGATCATTTTTCATCCAGTTTTTTTCAAGGCTAGATGAACAAAAAGCTCTGGCATGTTATTAATTTATTGTCGCAGTGTTTACTGTACTGATTAAATATCATGAACATTTTATAGACTGGAGCATTATAGATGTGGTGATCCCTATACTTTTTTCATATTTTTCTTTTTTTCTACTAAAGTGTTTTGAAAGTGTTTAGTGTTTACAGTTTTTTTTTAATTAGGTAATCGGTTTTGTGTTAACTTTTTTATTTATCTATTTTAAATACTCAAAGCTTTTATTTCTCCTTTTTTGTTCCACTATGCTATCAGACTATGCTATCACTTGATTGTTTTTATAACACATAACAAAACTATAATGTATTTTTAAGTATAATGCCTTAGACATGCAACCTATTAGACCCTGTCTCTGTCAGCTTCAATAGGCTTTTGTCCAAGGCAAGCCTGGCGGCCATTATTTGGCCTTTTGCAATCACCGACATCTTGCAATCTCGTTATGGGGGTGTCAATTGTTAGATAAAGGGAACCCCCTTCTTCTGTCAATCAACTAGATGCTGTGGCCACTACTGGCTAGCTCCAATCCTGGACACTCTGCTCGTACTGTGTATGTGCTGGTTTTGAGCGCTGCATTGCTAGATCTATGTGCAAGTGCAACCACTGCAACCCATGTAGCTATACCACTGTCTTCAGCGGTTGGGAACCGGTTTGGGCAGATCTCTTAGGTTTGGATATAATACCCAGGAATAACAGAAATTCTCCTCATTGCTCTGAGACCAAGTGGACGAGAGGAGTTAATCAATGTAAACAAGTATCTGCCGTAACAGGACATGTGCCATGCATTCCAAGACAGCCAGGACAATTGGAAAATCTGTATTAGTGAACTTTGAGTAAATGAGCAGTTAAGTAGGTAGAGGGGGAGTCTGATAAGAACTTGCATAAAGGAATCTGACAAGAAAGAAAGAGTCATTTTTCTCCATAAAGTTATGTTAGAAAGTTTCTTATCTTCAGTTGTACTATTGATTTATGGAAAGTGTGGCTAAATATAACAAGAGATCTTCTAAAAAGGTCATTTGGGAGGTTAATAAGTCCTTGAGTATAGATAACAATGTGAGTCATAACAGGGACACAAGCTGGTCTAATAAAAAGGTTTGCTGCTGAGCTTGTCAAGTGGCACAAAAGGCTGATTTCACCTTTGTTCCACAACTGATATCATCTGGGGGGAAGCATCCGTTGCGAGCACTATCATGATACTCCCAAAAGCTTTGTGTGTATTGTTTTGTGAATACTGTTATTATTTTTAACTGCTCTTCATATTATGCCTTGAATTTTTGCTTACTGTCTGTGTGAACAATATGGCAGTGAGTGGGCTTTGTAAGGTGCATGTCTTGCCCCACCAGAAAAGGACAGAGGATCTGAGAAAATATCCTAATGCTCTTGCTTTTTGTGCCTGTTTCAGAGGCCCTTTATCCTTCTAGTATCTATTCTTAGATACAGTGTAGTTCTCAAACCCGATTTACCATTATTGAGAAATAAATGTTCCTGAAGTTCTCTAACACAACATTTAAAAAAGCCACTTAAATCTTTGATCAACTCCAAAGAGGTTGGAGCAAGCATTCTATGAAGCCCTTTCATTTTGGAATAGTCCTAGATCATAGACGTCACCAATGTGACCTTCTCAGATGAGGCTAGGGCATATCAGAAGAGCTTATATTTGATATGCATGTAAGAGATCATCTGCAATCACTTTCTAAAATAACTCTGCACTTCTGGAAAAAATTCTGGTTCAATGTGTGCCAAAATACTGGCATTTCTAGGCACATTAGGTAGAGCACTTTCAAAGTTGTATACCTGATCCCGAACTGTCGCCCGAGCGTTAGAATGCGCCTGATTTATGACCTGCTGTAGAGCAGGTTCATACATCAGGCGCATTTTTGATTAAAGGTAGACACATGAAATTTGGCATGTTAACGCCAAATTTCATAGACGTCACCCTATGTGCCAATAAAAGGCGAGAACTGTTGGCACCAAATAAATCAACTTGGTGTTAAGTCAGACAGAAGTTCCAACTATGCTCTAGATTTATCATACATTCAAAAGTCTCTCTGTCAGTCTAAGTTTACACTGTTTATGAGGAAAATGTACAGAGTGATTTACAATAGTAATTTTTTTAAACAAATAGTCCATGTATGATCATAAGTACTACGTACGTCGATACTGACACATTTCATGGTACGTCTAAGAGATTTTTCCCAAAATGCGTTAGTCTTAACTAACATAATACCTGATCATACTTGGATTTTTTTTTTTTTTTAAAGTATGTCACAATAAATGCCAAGTTTTATCATTGTCAAGTCAGTGTGGATGCTGGTTCATCTATTTTCCAATAATGCCTTGCATTCATGGCTTAGGACTTCTTGATCAACTGATTAATTACACTATTAGGGTGACATGTATGTACAGGGCTGCGCCAGTATTCTGGTGTCCTTTCAGCCCAAAAACTGCACAGCCCTGTTCTCTAGATGTATGAGCAGGCGCACTCCTAAGGTAGGCACATTTTGCGCTCAAAATGTGGGGGTGTTCTGGGAGCGTGTCGCACCACAACCATATGATTCTACACATTTATGACTGGAGGATGGCAAAACTAGGCGCATTACTGCTGGAACAGCCAGACCAAGTTAATAGTGGTCTAAATGAGTCTGAGTTGTCATGGTGGAACTAGAAAGCACCAAATCTATGACCCGCAGTAGAAGAGGTTCATACATTCTGGCGCATCCTACACTGCTTTAAAGCTATTTAGAACTGGCCTCTTTGCACCAAGATCTAACATGTTGCCCTTAGTGTTTTTTGCCTGTTTACAGTAGTATTCTGGGTAAAAAAAAGTTGCACATTTTTGTGCAAGTAGCCATTGTGCAAAGGTCTGCGACTTTTGAGCTTTTTTACCCATGCTTGCCTGTTTTTTTAAATGTGGCAGGGGCTTAGTAAAATGAGCATGGCCTCACGCAGTCCTATAAATTTACCAAACGATATGGGTGAAAATGCCATACATTAAGCCTGAAATCTACTCTAGGTCCTAGTTGGCATAGATTTTTTTAGTCGTGTATGAAAACTTTATGTTTTAACCAAAAAGAAAAATGGATAAACGCTCACCATGGATCTCCTGTAGCATGGGGTTCAACCAGCAATCCTTCCACGCACGGTGCTGCGGAAACGGGCATCCGGCTGTAGACGCCCAAATGCAATTAGTGTGATGAAACAAGGCTTGTTCCAGCACTCATGCTCTAGATATAATCCAAATATGATCCAAAATGGAAAAAACGCACTTTATTGAGGTAGATAAAAACAAATTAAAAATGCATAGCTACAAAATTTACGCGTTTCGAGACACTGTCCGGGCTCTTAATCGTAACATGCAGAGAGCTATGAACAAACCCCTTAAATATCCCTCCCAGATCACAAAAAAAAAAAATCACATTGCACCTGCAAGTTAACCCTTAAAATACCAACATTATCAAACATATGCTAAAAATATATGCATATACAAAAGTGACATATTTATCAAGATAGATGAAAAATACGTAAATATTAGAATACATTGAACAGAACACAATAGACAGACAACTAATATAAATTCAAGAGATCTGATCTATAATTCAATCCCTGCGGATAGCGAGTGTCAAGATTGAGGATCCAATATGCCTCACAATTGGTATGAGATCTCCTCCAGTCACCTCCCCGTGCAGGTCTATTAACCCTCTCTAGGGCTCTGACTTTAAAGAAGTCCAAATTACTTTGGTGTACCTCTTTGAAATGCCTAGCGGCTCCAGAGAGATTTTTTACATCGGGATATTTTATATCATGCACATGTTCCCTAATTCTGATGTGTAAGGATCTTGTGGTGCAACCTATATATTGCAAGTTGCAATGTTACTATCACCATATCATGTAAACAACGTAGGTGGTATGACAATTAAGGAAGCTAGTGATGGGATAAGCTTTGCCTGTAACTGAAGAGGTAAAATGATTGCTTTTAACCATGTACTTGCATACACTACATCTACTCGTGCCACATTTGTAGGAACCTGTAAAGTCTAGCCATCGGGACCTGCGATTTATATTAGCAGAAGTGAATAAGCTGGGGAAAACAACGTTCCCAATGGTTCGTGGTCTGGAAGCAACAAATTTGCATCCATCCTTAAGTATGGTTCGCAATGCAGGGTCCACCTTAAATATAGGTAAGTATTTCTGTATAATACTAGTAACCTGTTCATATTGGCAGCTGTATTGAGTAGTGAAAAAAAGAGATTGTTTGTATTGTGTGTCACTAGGAGTTTTTGAACTATGTAACAGAGATGTTCTTTCCCTATCTTTGACTTTATTGACTGCTCTATGTATTAACCATGGCTTATATTCCCTCTCTTTCAACCTCTGTGAGATAACTGTTGTCTCCTTCTCTAAATCCTCCACTCTGCTGCAATTCCTCTTAGCCCTAACGAACTCACCTACGGGCAAATTATTGATAATATGTTTTGGGGTGGAAAGCTGGAGGCACACATCAAGCCATTACCAGAAATAGGTTTTCTTTTGAGAGCAAGAATTGTATCTTGCCACTGGCCACATCTCCCGTCAATTTCAAATCTAGGAAAGTGATGGTGTTCTCCTGAAGCTCATATGTGAATCTCAGATTCTCCTGGTTGTTATTTATGTAATCCAAAAACTTGGGAATAGATGTAAGCGATCCCTGCCATATCAGAGTGTAGAAAAATGTCTTCTGCAAAAATATTGTTCACCGAATAAATGTACTTCTCCTCCCACCATGACACAAAAATGTTGGCCAATGATGGGGAGAAGCAAGAGCCCATGGGGCATCCCTGAATTTGGAGAAAAAAATCATCAGGGTTAACTTGCAGGTGCAATCTGATTTTTTTTTTTTGTGATCTGGGAGGGGTATTTAAGGGGTTTGTTCATAGCTCTCTGCATGTTACGATTAAGAGCCCGGACAGTGGCTCGAAACGCGTAAATTTTGTAGCTATGCATTTTTAATTTGTTTTTATCTACCTCAATAAAGTGCGTTTTTTCCATTTTGGATCATATTTGGATTATATCTGGAGCACGAGTGCCGGAACAAGCCTTGTTTCATCACACTAATTGCATTTGGGCATCTACAGCCGGATGCCCGTTTCCGCAGCACTGTGCGTGGAAGAATTGCTGGTTGAACCCCATGCTACAGGAGATCCCTGGTGAGCGTTTATCCATTTTTCTTTTTGTTTTTCTATTGTGGCTGGGATTCATGCTCCCGGGTACATCTCCGCTTGCAAGGCGCTCAATGAACTGAGTATATCACTGGATAGCGCCGGAGGGTTCACCAGCTAATATGGATTATAATACAAACGCACAAATCTCCTCCCAGAGACCAGAACCTTGTTTCTCCATTGATAATATTGACCGGAGAAATAGAGCACAACAGATATTTGGCCAAGAGGGCGTGGGTGCAAGACAGGAGAATTTGGATCTCAAACAGCATATGTTTGAATTGGAGAAGGTTATGTCCAAGCAATTAAAACTCTGGTGGGACAGTACCACCTTACAGACATACCTGGAAAAGAATATGATCCCCAGGGGTCTTAGACTCAACAAATTTCCTACATTTCCCTGTGAACAGACTTTTATTGACCGCTGGAATGACACCCTAAGTTGTTGCTCTCTGAAACTTATGCACCTTATAATTGAACATGAGCAGAAGGCTTTGTCTGAATTGGAGGTTAATCTACAAGAAATAAACCAGTCCATTGCACCTTATAAGGAGGATCCACTTTTTTGCCAGATGAATGACAAAATCAATACTAATCTGGCCAAATTAGAGGACATGATCACCTCGGTCAAACAGACTAAGTATGATCGGGATCGTCTTGATTATGCCCAAGGCAAGGTGTACAAATGGCAACAGGACAATGTGAATAAGGACTTACCCAGATCCATACTGAGGAAACACAAGTATAAAAGACGTAACAGGAAGGTCTCGTTTTTTCCGTTGTATGGTGACAGTACGGAGACGCATACCGATACGTCTGATTCAGATGGACTTACCAATTCACGTGATGATTTTTTAACTGATGATTTGTCCCAATCATCGGGGGTTCCAAAAAACGGGGGTGGTGCACGGGGAAACCCACGTCCACCAAACGTGTCCGGCGGGCGGGCAAGAGACATAAGAGGTCCTCCCCCCCTAACAGGGTACCAGATGAGACACCACCTGAGACATCCACGATGAATTTGAATAATGGGGTTAATTCTATTGTTCCTTGTACAGTGTTAAATTTATCTGCATGTGTACTTAGCATAGATCAAGTTAATGTTTTGAGTAAAGGATTAAACTATGTTCCTTCAGTAGATTTTAACCTCTTTAATACTATCAAGGATCTTAACCGTTTCGTGAGATTACTCACAGTTAAAAAAACATTTCTTCACAGAGGACACACAGAGCCACTTTGTTGAGAGGGGAGGAGTTGTATCTCAGGATTATTTTCCTAGGGGTTTGAATTTTGCAGAACAAAGGTCTATTCTTATGTTAGAGAGTCTTCATGACGATTTGAACAAGCACAGCCAATGTAGAGGTTTAAAGATGTTAATTTGCAATATATAAAAATTTCGGATTTTTTATCCCCTCAACTCCGAGAAAAGTATGGAGGATTTTCAGTCACTGGTGGAATTGGAATTAAGGGATTTACATCTCAAAAAAACCACCAGGACATAAAAATCTCACTAAACAAGGAGAATAGAGCTCTTATGGAGTTGAGAGATAATCCGTATTGGTTGTACGCCCGTCAGACAAGGGCAGTTTGCTGGTTGTCCTGGATAGTGACCCCTATTCCCGTGAAATTAGAAAAATGTTGGATGACAATAGGGTATATAGGAAGCTTTCTGCAAAACCTATAAAGTGTTTTCCAGGCAACTGGATAATTAAAAATGGGTGAGGCGTTGCATTAGGGTGATTACGTTGAAACAAAAAGAGAGTATGTTGATTAAATTCCCTAAAACACCTATTTTTCATGCTTTTCCGAAGGCACATAAGGGAGTTTTCCCACCGCCCCTGCGCCCCATTAGTTCCCGGGATCGGAATCCCTTTTTTTAACACTCAGCAATTGGTTAGACCGCCATCTTCAACCCCTGGTTTTTGTTCACCCTGTCACCCTTAAAGATTCCCGGGACGTCTTGATTTGTTAGAAAAGGTTTCCTGGAAAAGCCTCTTTTAAAGTGGGTTTCCTGTGATATAGTCTCATTGTACACCTCCATCCCACAATCTTTGGCCGTTCAGGCATTATTTTGTCAACTTAATAAATACACTAAGTATGAAGATTGTCTGAAACAATTTATTGTCATGTCGAACCGAATTTGTTTTTTGAACATAATTATTTCCAGTTTGAACATGATTTTTTCTCCAAATTCAGGGATGCCCCATGGGCTCTTGCTTCTCCCCATCATTGGCCAACATTTTTGTGTCATGGTGGGAGGAGAAGTACATTTATTCGGTGAACAATATTTTTGCAGAAGACATTTTTCTATACTCTAGATATATAGATGACACTTTACTGATATGGCAGGGATCGCCTACATCATTCCCAAGTTTTTTGGGGTTTCATAAAAAAACAACCAGGAGAATCTGAGATTCACATATGAGCTTCAGGAGAACACCATCACTTTCCTAGATTTGAAATTAACGGGAGATGTGGCCAGTGGCAAGATACATTCTTGCTCTCACAGAAAACCTATTTCTGGTAATGCTTTTTGTGTGCCTCCAGCTGCCCACCCCAAAACATATTATCAATAATTTGCCCGTAGGTGAGTTCGTTAGGGCTAAGGGGGAATTGCAGCAGAGTGGAGGATTTAGAGAAGGGGACAACAGTTATCTTACAGAGGGTTTAAAGAGAGGGAATATAAGCCATGGTTAATACATAAGCAGTCAATAAAGTCAAAGATAGGAAAGAACATCTCTGTTACATAGTTCAAAAACTCCTAGTGACACACAACACAAACAATCTTTTTTTTCACTACTCAATACAGCTGCCAATATGAACAGGTTACTAGTATTATACAGAAATACTTACCTATACTTAAGGTGGACCATGCATTACGAACCATACTTAAGGATGGATGCAAATTTGTTGCTTCCAGACCACGAACCATTGGGAACTTTGTTTCCCCCAGCTTATTCACTTCTGCTAATATAAATCGCAGGTCCCGATGGCTAGACTTTACAGGTTCCTATCAAATTGGCACGATAGATGTATGTATGCAGTACTGGTTAAAAGCAATCATTTTCCTCTTCAGTTTACAGACAAAGCTTATCCCATCACTAGCTCCTTAATAGTCCTAAACCACCTACGTTGTTTTCATGATATGGTGTGAACATTGCACTTGCAATATATAGGTTGCACCACGAGATCCTTACACATCAGAATTAGGGAACATGTGCATGATATAAAATATCCGATGTAAATAATCTCTCTGGAGCCGCTAGCATTTCAAAGAGGTACACCAAAGTAATTTGGACTTCTTTAGAGTCAGAGCCCTAGAGAGGGTTAATAACCTGCACGGGGAGGTGACTGGAGGAGATCTCTTCCAATCTGAGGCATATTGGATCCTCACTCTTGACATCGCTATCCGCAGGGGTTGAATTATAGATCAGATCTCTTGAATTTATATTAGTTTTTCTGTTATTTGTGTTCTGTTCAATGTATTCTAATATTTATGTATCTTTCATCTATCTTGATAAATATGTCACTTTTGTATATGCATATATTTTTTCCAAATTTTTGATAAGGTTGGTTTATTAAGGGTTAACGTGCCGGTGAAATCTGATTTTTTTTTTTTTTTTTTTGTGCTCTGGGAGGGGTATTTAAAGGGTTTTGTTCATAGCTCTCTGCCTGTTATGATTAAGAGCCCGGACATTGGCTCGAAACGCGTAAATTTTGTAGCTATGCATTTTTTATTTGTTTTTATCTACCTCAATAAAGTGCGTTTTTTCCATTTTGGATCATATTTGGATTATATCTGGAGCACAAGTGCCGGAACAAGCCTTGTATCATCACACTTTATGTTTTAACCCCTTACAGCTGGAGCCAGTTTTGGCCTCTCTGACAGAGCCCCATTTTTGAAATCTGGCTTGTGTCACTTTATGTGAGAATAACTTTTTGAATCTTTATCCTTTCCATGTGATTCAGAGACTGTTTTCTCGTGACACATTGTGCTTAAAGATAGTAAGAAATTTTGGTCCAAAAAGTCCTTGATTATTTGTGAAAAATATCAAAGTATCGTGAAAAATTAGAAAATTCCACTCAAAATAGTTTATAACTACCATCTACCATGTGTCTACCATCATTTTTTTAAATGTCTTTTTTTTATTTACATCATCGAGGGACGACGGCCTGACTTGGGGTGTATCTCTACGTTGCACGGCCCCCTCAGGGGTGCACAAGGTCAGCCAGATACTGTACCACTGTTAACCCCTGTCCACACGGGCCCAGGGAGAACCAGGGTGGACGAGAGAACACTTTCCTCATCCAGAACCCTGAACGGCTGCCACCAGTTTCTAGTTTAGTTATAAGACCGGTCCGTGACCGACTTATAACAAGGCCGAAACCAGCCTTGGGGTAGCTATATATTATAGACCGAGTACTAGGCGTGTGAGGCCGATGATCAAGACAGACTAACTCAGATTAAAGTTTATAGATTTAATTAGCCTTGGAGGGCACACTAGACAAATATATACAAAAGGATAATAATATACAGGTAAGTCAGAGGTGCACATACAAGCATGGGTTACAGACAAAAGGCAGCTAAAATGGGTCAAGTTACCTTCTGGTTGGCTTGGTTCTGGGCTCACATGGGGGGGCTTATGTGGCCTGGCTGCTGTGTATGGATGCTCCTGGAAATGCTCTTAGGTACCCCCCTCCTGGATCAACGGCAGAGCCCACACGGGCTCCTGCTTATATCTGTGAGGGGACAGCCCACGTGGCAGCCCCCTTACATGCCCCCACACACCCCTGGGACGGTCTAAGAACTCCTCCCACTCAGGTCATGCAGTTTCTGATACAAACACAAAAATGGACCATAACGCGGCAGGGCATTGGCACAGAACCGAGCCGGTAGCACCATCAAAACCGGCTGGGCCGACACGACGCCCGGATATCAGACACGCCTATCTTATGGGCTCTGTATGTCCGGTTCTGGATATCTCGGTCCCCCTGCGCCCCAGAAACCTGGAAATGGTGGCGGGGTTGTGGTTGCATGGAAGTTCCATTTTTGAAAAACGGCCCCGACTGGGTTGGATTAATTGAAGTCTTTGAAGCTTGGGAGTTTGAGGCAGCATTTGTTCAGTGCTAATTAATGGAAGTGAGGGTTCTTTTGAGGTGTCCATGTATCCTGCTGTGCCAACATCCTATGGAGAGCATTTACAATGGGCTTGATTACTGTGTAAATTGAGCTTGTCCTGGGCTGGGGGCCATCTGGTTAGATGAGGTTGGGGGAGAGAGCTGTCATTGGGGGATGAAGTAAAGTGAATTCTTCCTCACACCTCCCCCCTTTTGAGGGCGCTAGAGGGCAGCACCTCCTCGGTGCTCCCCAATGCGCCAGGGCGACCCCTCCCCCTGTCGGGACAACCCATCGGCGTTGCCGTGGTCTCGGCCCTTCCGGTGGCGAATGACGAAGTTGTACTGTTGGAACGCCAGGCTCCAGCGTAGCAACCTCCCATTGGTTCCGGAGACCGTGTGTAACCAGCTCAGAGGGTTGTGGTCTGTCTCCACAATGAAATGACGCCCGTAAAGATAGGGCTGCAGCCGCTGCAGGGCCCACACTATCGCCAGGCATTCTTTTTCCATGGTGAATAGGCCACTTCCCTCAGCAGAAGCTCTGGCTCAGGTACATAACGGGATGTTCCTGCCCCGTTGTGCCCACCTGGCTGAGCACTGAACCGAGGCCAAAGCCCAACTGGCGTGGGGTTTGTAATATAAACGGCCAGTGAAGTCGGCGGCTTGTAGTACTGGGAGCTGGACAAGGCGGCCTTGAGGGCTTGGAAGGCCGTCTCACAGCGTTTGTCCCAATCACTGCGGAGGGCAACCTCTTCCTGGTGAGGTCTGTCAGGGGCTTTGCCAGGCTACTATAGTGCGAAAACAAACCTCCTATAGTACCCAGGGGTGCCCAAAAAGGACTCACCTGCTTTTTGGTCCTGGGGGTGGGCCAGGATACAATGGCACCCACTTTTCCGGGCTCTGGCTTTCAAGGCCCCCCCCCCTTTACCCGGTGCCCCAGGTAGTGGACCTCACTCAGGCCCAGCTGGCACTTTTCTGGCTTGATGGTCAAGCGTCCCTGGCAGATACGTCCAAGCACCTGCGTCAGGTGCTGGAGGTGATCCTCCCAAGTGGGACTGAAAACGGCTATGTCATCCAGGTAAGCGGCCGCGTACCCTTTTTTTTTTTTTTAAAGGTTTTATTTATGAATTTTGTTGTTGAACATAAAAGAAAACAACATTTCTCACATTTCCATCGGCAGTAACAGAAGAGAGCAACTCAAAAACAATGGTAGACAAGTAGGCAATACTCGTACAATTATTTCTCAACAGTGTTTCAGAAGAGTATATAGTAATCCCAGTAATTCAGTCAACTATGATCAGAGATCATTAGAAAAGCATAGAAAAGGAAATTGCATAGTCATGCTGGACCTGTTTCCAGATCCCCTTGTTCTCAGTCTGTTCCTGCCACCAATCACTCGTCCATACACTCACTCCTCATTCACACTTGCCGGTCTCTGGTCGGTCCACCTAAACCCTCAACAATCACACCGTCTGAGCTACAATCCAATTACTCCAGACTGCAGGGAAGCGTCTGGGAATGCCCTTAGCAGCATAGTGACCTTGTATCGAGGGAGTTCCGCATTAACTAACTGTTTCCACTGTTTCTAAGGAGGGGATCTTAGGCGGTTTCCAGTTCAAGAGAATATTTTTCCTCGCTTTAGAAAAGCGAAGGAGATACAAAGTACGGTCTGCCTACTCGGGATCAATTCCTCCACTATTCCCAAGAGACTGTTCGTAGGTGAACACACATAGGGGAAACCCAGCATCCTGTTTAAAAACCAGTGAAACTCTTCCCCATAGTTATGCAAAATCGGGCATTCCCATACCATGTAAAAGCAATGTTCCCCCTGTCTGCACCACATCTGGAACAAGCTGGAGAGGGCAGACAATGCATTTGGTACAGCGGACCGGTGTAAAGTAAACTTATGGAGCCCATTTAGTTTGAATTATTTTGATCCTTAGCACTTAGAACTGTTAAGCGCCAGGAGTTTTTTTAATTCGGGAAGCGCTTCATCTGGTAGAGATGGAATGTCCCTTTGCCATCTCCCAAGGAAATCGTATAGGGGAAGTTTTGACATCCCATTATGGCCTTATAGATGGAAGAAACTGGTTTCTTAAGGGTAACCCGCCTCATAATAGCCTCCAAGTACCCATATTTTTAAGGTGTACCCCAGCCATCCCAAACTGCGCCGCAACACGCATGTCTTAGTTGGAAGTACCGAAAAGGGATCCCCTTGGAAGGTCAAACTGAAAACTGAATCTCTGCAAATGTCAGAAAGTTACCATTTCTGTAAAGCTGCGTAAAAATATTTCAATCCACGGGTAGCCAAAATCCATAATGGGGGAGGTCTATTAGCTCTGGCAATTTTTTGTTACACCCAAGGGAACAACAGGGGTCCAAACAGTATCCTCCCGCTATGACCGTAAGGTGAATGAAGGTTTCTTCCACACCATATCGCCGCACTCATCAGTGATGTGCATTGGTACTGGAAACATTTTCCCTCTCTGAAAGGGAAAAAATTTGGGCCCAGCCCCTCCAGCGAGCCCACCACTGCTGCCTCCAGCACCACGGAAGTTTCATGCGTATCCCCCTGGATCCACTTTGATATGTGCGCTAAACTGGACCGCTACATAATAAATATATAGGTCCGGGAAATGCCAGCCCACCTCTGTCATAGGGAGCCTTAAGTGTATTCCTATTCAGACGAGGGGTTGTACTGCCCCAGGGGAAAGAGAAAAGTAATTTGTCCAGCGCACAAATTGTGATCTAGAAGCACCAAAGGAGCCCGCCGGTATAAGTACAAAATCTTAGGCAGAAATCACCATTTTAACTATGTTTATCCTTCCAAAAAGGGGACAAAGGGAGACCCCGCCCATGTCTTCAGCCTAGACTCCACTTGTCTCAGCACTGGCTGGAGGTTTAGATCACTAAATCTAGTGATATCTTTGTGCACAACAATTCCCAGGTATTTTGAATTGAGTGACCACTGGAGGGTAGAGAGGGGGTCACCAACCTTGGGTCAACGTTATCTAGCATAAACAGTACAGTTTTCCCCCCCAGTTCCCCCGCAACCCAGAATAGCCCCAAAAAATATTCATCGTTTCTAACAGACTCTCCAAAGATGACCCTGGATCTCCCAGAAATATCAACATATCATCTGCATATAGCGAAAGTTTTTCTTCAAGCCCCGCAATGATCCACCCCCTGATGTTTGTATGGTGCCTTAATCATGAGGTTAATGGTTCCATAATAAGGGCAAAAAGCAGCGGCGGAGAGGGCACCCTTGTCTAGTACCCTGCCAAGTGGGAAGGGGGAGACAACAGCCCGTTTACTCTAACTCTTGCCGGGGGTTGTAGATACAACAAGCGTAGCCATTTAAAAATTAGAAGGAATCCCCATTCGCGATAGCACTAGCCCACATAAAACCTCCACTCCACCGAGTCAAAATCCCTTCTCATTATCTAAGGCGGCAACCCCCCTACTCCCCGCATTTGTGTGAGCTTTTTTGTAAGTTGGCAAATAGTCGCCGAAGATTGATATCGCAGTTTTCCCCGGCATAAAACCCAGATGATCTGTACTAACAAGTGATGAATCACCCATTTAGTCTCAGTGCCAATACTTTCGCCAGTATCTTTGCACCCAAGTTAAGCAAGGATATTGGCCTATATGAGCTGCATTGATCAGTGGGTCTACCCTTTTTGTGGACTATTGTGATCACCGCTTCAGAAAAGGAAGGGCGGCAGGGACTCCCTCGCAGCCGCAGCCTCAACAGCCTCTCAGTCTGCAGCCCCCTTTGTTCTGTGTCCTGCTTGTACCTTTCCGCTGGGAACCCATCAGGTCCCGGCGTCTTATGCGCCCGCTTCTCCCTATAGCCCTCCAATTTCCCCAGCCGATATATCAACAGCTAAGTCGTCTACCTCTTCACGGGTTTAGTACGGGTATATCTATTTGCCCAGAAAGTGGATTATCTCCCTATCCGTATAATTCAATCTGGAGGCATATAACTCTTTGTAATATGAGGCAAATTGTTCACAGATTTGTCCCGGCTCCGAGCAGAGTCCCATCTGCACTAACCACATTGCCCACCACTGTCACTGGTGTTTCTGTTCTGGCAAGGACGCCAGTGCTCTACCATTTTTATCCCCTTTACGAAAATAGATTGTTTTTGTGAAAGAAAGTTTCTTCTGAGTGTAGTCTGCCAAGTGTAAGGAGTATGCCTTCTGAGCCATTAGCAACTGCTCCCAGCACTCGAATTTGGGGTTCTGGACATATGCTGCTTCCCTCTCCAGAAACTTCAGCCCCCAATTTCCCTCTTACCTCCCTCAACCCCGCTCTATGCACTGCAATAGCGCCAATTATAGTGCCTCGTAGAACAGCTTTAGAGGCATCCCATTCCACCAGGAGATTTACAGAGCCCTCGTTTTACTTTCCAGTACTCTTTCTACCTGTTCCTGACATATACCCCGTATTTTTGGCACCTCTAACCATCGAGGATTTAGCCGCCACAGTCTCCCTGAGGCCTGCGTCGGAGATGTCAATATAAGCTTCAAAGGTGCATGGTTGATATCCCAGAGGCAGGTACTCTGCGACTCGGTATCCTATGCAATATTTCCTTGGACACGAAAGCCAAGTCTAGGCGGGAAAGAGGGGTTATGAGCCAGGTTTAAAAAAAGAGAACTGCCTATACTCTGGGATGCAGCCACCTCCATGCTTCTATCAGGCCATTGTTATCTGACCAGTCTTTAAGACTTCTATTATGCTCAGCTGGGGATGCAGACGGCCAAAGCTCTGGTCTAGGGTGGCGTTAAAATTCCTAAAAGGAGTTTGCGGTGCCCTGGGTATTGTGAAACTTTTGCCATAAAGGCATCCAGGACCCCCTATTTAAAGGGGGGAGGGACATAGATACCTCCCACAAGAAAATTAGAACCCCACAATTTTGCATGTAGGAGCACATACCTTCCCGATGGATCTATCTGAAGATCCTGCAGTGAAATGGGGAGCGACTCGTTGATCAAGACCGAGACCCGGGCATAGCTAGAGTACACAGCATGGTATGCCATCCCTACCAAGGTCTTTTCAACGCTAGGATCTCTGCCCCGAAGGTGTGTCCTTGAAAAATAACAATGCTGGGATTATGGGTATTGACATAGTTTAAAAACAAGTGCTCCCTTTTTTGCTTACAGTTTAAAACCCTGACATTCCAGGACACTATCGTACAATCGCCATCGCAAAACCCTTGAGCTAACGAATACCACTCATGAAGCCCATAGACCAGAGACCGACACACACATACAAACCATTCACACAAATAAAAGTGCCCAACCTTCACTAGGCCAACTGGGCCTGAAGTTATCCCTATCGCACCCTGCTCAAAGCCCAACCCAACCTGCCCGAGCCCTTTAAATCCCCAAAATTTCTAAACTGTCAAAAAAAAAAGAAATCGTGGAACCCCCCAAGGTGCGCAATTGGCCCGCGTCTTGGTGGAGGAACAAGTACCTAAATGGCACCCTAAAAAATGCCCTTTAGAAAAAAAAAAAGGACTTGTAAGGAAAAACAAGGTCCGTGTCTCTACTTCGTGGCAAAAGGACCTCTAACAATATACTAACAAAGGTCCAAAAAATGGAAGACCGGTGATTAGCACTATAGAAAGGACAAGATGCCCATGTCATCGCATGTTAGTGACTAAATAAAACGCAGCACATTGCTTTGTACTAATTCCGCTGGTGTTCAAGTTTCTTTGCTCTTTATGGATTGGACCCCTGCCGAGAGTCCTATACACCGGGCGTTTAAGGAGTGCAAGCTGCTCACATTACTACTGGGAGCATCAGGTGCATTGGAAGACATTCAGAAGTGGTGAGTGCCAACTTCCTTCTATGGTTTTGTTTCTGTAAACACAACATCAGCGACGCTCGGGAGACCTCTTATCTAACCAGTCCGAAGCTTCCTCTGGTGTCATAAAGAAAAACGTGCGGTCTCTATGCTGAATTCTCAGTCTAGTAGGGTTTAACATGGCGTATTTTATTCCAGCCTCCCTAAGACGGGTCCGCACGTGCGTGAATTTTCCTCCTTCTTTTCTGCACTTCAGATGTAAAATCTGGGTAAAAGGAAATTTGCTGTTTTCGTACATAATATCAAACCCTTTTTTCTGGCAGTGGACAATACAAAGTCTCTGTCTCTGTTAATTTTAAGAAGCTTCAAAATTAAAGGTCGGGGGGGAGCGCCAGGAGGCAAAAGGCTTCGTCGGAATGCGGTGAGCACGCTCAACTACAAAGCTGGGTGAGAACTCAATGGGAGCCAGGATTTCCTGAGTAGCTGATCTACAAACTTTTCTGGAGAGGAACCCTCCACCCGTTCCGGCAGGCCCAAAATACGCACATTGTTACGTCTGCTACGATTTTCAGCATTCTCTGCCCTAGCTTGCAGGGTTTTTACTTGTTGCTGCCGTGTGCGGATGGATTCCTGATTAGAGGTCGAGATGGCCTCTACCCCGCTTAGTCTACGTTCGGCCTCTACAGTTTCTCTTTTTATCTTATCCATGTCGTAGAGAAGTCTGTTGACGTCCACCTGTAGTTGGTCAATTTTGGTGGTCAGTGTGGTCTGGCAAGTGGCGATAGCCATCATTATTTTCTCAGTGTCCAGAGCGCCATTGGACAGAGTGCCCGATTGCGAAGGCTCGTCAGTTTGACTCATTGTGTCCATTGTGGTTTTATTTTGTGTGGAAATGGGTGCGTTGAGTTTCTGTTGCGGCCCATATGTGGATTGGAGTGGCGCACCCAAGAATTGATCAAGTAGATGGCGCTTAAGAGACTAGGCCCTCCAAGTCCCAATTCTTTATCAATGAAGGTGTGATGTGAATGTGAAGGCTGTCAGCAGGAGTCTCTGTGAGTTAGGACAGCCGAATTGAACTTCAAAACTGCAGTGGTGTAAGATTAGGATACAAAAGGGCGCAGTATACCCTTGATCAGCAGGTGTCTCTATTAGTCAAACTTTGAAATTGGAACTCAGGAGGCTGCGGCTTTTTAAAGGGGTTAAACCCCAAGGTTCTGAGCTTTCAGACGTGACAAATATGCTGTTCTGAAAAGGGCAGTGTAGCAGAGAAAGTGTCCTGTACTTTAGTCAGTTCAGTAGGTGGCTGCTTTAAGTTAATCCAAGCCTCTGAAGAGATAGAGAGTATGCAAACTTGCCTCACAAAGTCCTATGTTTATTTAGGAGACACAAATTTGGGATATATCTCAGATGAGGAGTAGATCATTCTGTGGGGGGGTCAGCCCCTTTACCACCCTAGTGTCAGTGCAGCTTAGGAATTAGTACCAGACGCAGCTCAGCTCACTGCCCATGTTAGGACAAGATGGCGCCGGCACTCAGGAGTTTTTCGCGCCCTTTGGTATGCCCCCGGGTAATCAGTGGCGTAGATGGCCAATGCCCAGTACTTTGAAGTGTCTCTCCACAGGGTTATAAATCTCCTCTCTCCTTCCCCTTGATTCTTCAGGAATTCTTCCCTCCTCCCGTCTTCTAAAAAAATCTGGGGCTGCTGCTTTCGGCACTCTGTTCCGTCTCCGGATTATGAGCATTGGTCACAGGGGTCCGTTCCTGCTGCCCTCCACCACTGACCTCTCTGCTTAGTCGTTCTCTCATGTGCGACTAATGTCCGCCACTGTCTCCAGACACTTCTTCACAGGCATGCGCCGCACCTCTTCTCCAGAGGGCCCGGGTGGAGCTGCAGGCAGTTTTCGTAGTCTAGCAGCAGGATATTCAGCGATGCTTGTTGCTGTAACTCTAAGGCAGCCCAGCAAAAGGGAATTACTAGGCTTGCCAGCAGCTCAAAGGTCACCTTTGTCCTCCTTTTGCCCTGGAGCAGTATTGATCACGCCAGAGAGGCCTAAATCAGGATTTTCACAGGATGAAGCAGGCGCTCAAGAGCCCCACGGCCTCACGCCCAGGAGGTCAGGCCCCGCCCCTGCGGCCGCGGACCCTTCCAGTCCCTTGAGCAGCGTGTTGACCATCCGCTGATAAGTGGCAGGGGCCGAACGGCATCACAGTAGACTCGTACAGCCCGAATGGGGTGATAAAGGCAGAGCATTCCCTTGCCTCACGGGTCAGGGGAATCTGCCAATATCCCCGGCTCAGATCCATGATGGTCAGGTACTTGGCCCCGGCCAACTGATCGAGCAGGTCACCGATGCGTGGCATTGGGGTAACGAAATCATTGACCGTGACAGCGTTGAGCCCTCTGTAGTCACGCAGAATCGGTTGTCCGATCCTTCTTGGGGACGGGGACTACAGCGAGGCCCAGGCACGTTGGACGCCTGGATGACCCCAGCTTCAGCATCTCGTCAATCTCCTCACGCATGTGCTACTGTACTTCGGGTGAGATCCGATATGCTGAACGCCGGATTGGGGGGTGATCCCCGGTGTCCACGTGATGGACGGCTGACTCCGTCCTTCCAGGCACGTTAGTGAACAATGCCCGGAAGGGGTGGAGAGTTGCCAACAGCTTGGACCGTTGGCCCTCCAGAGCTGTCCCCCAAACCCCACATCCGCTAGGGAAATCCACCTGCCCTGACCGGGGCCAGCATATCCAAAGGTTCTCCGTCTCACCTATCTCGGGCAGGTTGCACATGGGAAGGGCACATGCCCCCCTCATGATGCGCCTTCATCATGTTCCTTGGGAAGGGCCCTTCCCCCTTTTCCCGGTCGTGGTCCAGGGTGACCGGGTACGTGACGGCGTTGAGTTGCTGGTGCACAACATATGGCCTTCCCAGGCTGCCTGAAGCTTACCCTGGGTACGGGGATCAGGACCCACACTTCTGACCCACCTGGTGGGGTCCTCTCACAAGCGTTCTGGTCGTACCACTGCTTTGGTCGGCCTGGGCCCGTCGCATATTCTCGTGCACTAGCTGTGTCAAGGCCTGCATTTTGTGAGGGAAGCGCACGACATACTCAATGACCGACACCTCCGGGGTTGCAAGTCTCCTTCCCGGGCCTCCTTCACCAGAGCCAGGGGCCCCGTACACCGTCCCCCATACAGGAGCTCGAAGGGAGCAAAACCCCCGTTGAGGCCTGTGGGACTTCCCGGTATCGAATAGTAGGGGGTGGGAGGTACCGTCCCAGTCGTGCCCGTGGTGTCGACCAACCCATCTTAAGATCTGCTTCAGGGTGCCATTGAACCGTTCACACAGGCCATTAGTCTGTGGGTGGTACGGGCTGGCCACCAGATGTTGCACCTGTATCAGCTTACACAAGGACTCCATTAACTGCGACATGAACTGGGTACCCCGGTCAGTGAGCATTTTCTGGGGAAAGCCCACTCGAGAGAAAATCTCCAGTAAGGCGGTGGCCACCTTGTCGGCCCGAATGGACGAACAAGGCTACCGTTTCCGGGTACCGAGTGGCGTAGTCTACCTCCCGTCAGTACAAGCGTTTCCCGGAGCTGCTGGGAAGGGACAGCGGTCAATTAAATCCACACCACCCTCCGAAAGGTTGTCTAGAAGGCGGGGACCAGTGGGCTTTGGGCCTCGGCCCCCCTTTCCCCACCTTGACAGGTGTGCAGAAGGCAGTAGGCACCACATCGGTCCCATCTTGGCCAGTAGAAATGCGGGCCAGCTTTCCTGGTCTTATGATCCCTAGGTGTCCGGCCACGAATCTCATGCGCAACCCGCAACAACTCCCCTGAACGGATAGGTACCACAACCTCGTCCCTGGGCCACGCTCCGGTGAACCCGGTCGGACCGTCACGTGTACAGCCTCCTGGTCCTAGATCACCGCGCGGTGTCTGAGCCCAAGGTGGCTGTACCGCCTGCTCCTTGAGAGTTTTTAGGCTGTCGTCAGCCACTAACGCTGCCTGAAACTCTCGACTAGACGTGGCCAGAATGGATGAGACTGCCACGTCATCTGCCGGTTCCACGGGAACTACCTCCTGGCCCTCACCTACCCTGGCACTTACCTGGCCCGATGGGAGGATACCGTCGGGCCCCTGAGGGGCCCTCCTGTCTCCTGGCCCTCCAACTGCGCGTGACAGCATCCACGACCGCTGAAAACCGCGGGTGGGGTCCCTCCCCCTCGGCGTCTATATAAGTCGCCAGTCTGCTTTGCGTAACGTTGCCCTCTGACATCCTGTTTTTGGGGAGACCCTGCTCTGTGGCCTTTCCTGGTAGCCCTGCCTCGCCTGCATGCTCCCCCACTGCAGCGTCCTGCCCCCTGTCTGCCTGGCTGGGGAGACCCTGCCCTTGGCCTTTCCTGGGAGCCTGCCTCACCTGCATGCTCCCCCACCCACAGCAGTCTGCCCCCCTGTTTGTCCCCTCTGATGCCACACCAGAGGACAACAAATCCCAGCAGGCTTGCTGGACACATCCTGCTGCCCTATTGCAACCTGCTGACCTTATCTCCTCTCCACAGGATGGAGAGGGACACACCATATCACCCACCCCCATACTCCCTCAGTATGCATTTTCAAAAACATTGTCCGCAATATTAACATGGTTGGATGACACATCACATTTGGGGGGAGCAGACCTGGGGCTTCAGGGGCCTCAAAACGGGCTACCAGCCGCCCCAAGTCTGTCCCTAAAAATATACTAGCTTGAATGTTCGGCGATACCCCACCTCCCGCATTCCCTGCCCGGGACCCCAGTCCAAATTTCACCCTGGCTACTGGCAGCGCCGCACAACGCCTCCAATTCCGGAGACAGCGCAGGTCTTTCCGGGTATCATGTCCTTTGGGGACACCAGCTCAGGCCGCACCACAGTCATTTCCGCGCCGGTGTCCAAGAGTCCCATGGCCACAGACCGGCCTACGGTTTACTGGCTGGTAGTTATCAAGGGCCTTCCCCCACCCACACACAAAACATTGGGGGGCCTTGGAAAATGGGATGGGACGGGGGCCCTTTTGGCACTGGGGACATGCGGCCTTGAAATGTCCCGGCTGTTTGCAAAGGTGACAAGTGGGGTTTCCCCACAGATGTTGAAGCATGGGCTGGGGGCCCCCTGGCTTAGGGGTAGGGAAAACTGGCCCTGCGGGCATCTTACCCCCTCTCCAGCTGGTGGGGCTTCCTGGCCTCCGGTGCCCGAAATTTTTGGCAAACTCATCCGCGAGGTTTGCTTGGTGGTGGCCCCCTCAGGTTTCGGTCACGAAGATGCTGCTGGGGGTCCTCTGGGCAGTTCCACAAAAACTGCTCCATGGCGATGACTCCTTTAGCTGCTGGACGTGTGGTGATCTTTAGCCCGAGGTCCACTGGTCATTGCTCTCTGGAGGGCCCGATGTGGCGGCCCAGCTTTTCTGTAGGACCCCCGCGCAAACTCCGGAGCTTCTTCCTGAACATCTCAGGAGTGAGATTGTACTGCCGGATCAGTGCCTGCTTGATTCCCTCGTAGGTCAGGGTGGACCCCGCTGGGCAGGTTCCCCGAAAAATCTCCAGAGCTTTATCTCTGAAACGAGGAGTCCCGAAAACCGGACCCACTGGTCCTCAGGCACATGGGGGCTGGCGGCCAAATTTTTTCAAATGCCAGCAAGAAGGTGGCCAGGTCTCCACATTTATCCAGCATGGGAAAATCCTGCCGCCCTTAACTTTGGGACCTGGGCTCAGGAGGCTTTTTTACTGGCCGGGGGTGGACTGGCCTTTTCCAGCTGAAGCACCTGTAATTGGTGGTCACGCTCACGCTGAAAGATCCTCCATCCGCTCCCAACGTTTTGCAACTGCTAGGAGGGCCTTTTTAGGCGTTTGAGGTCTCCAGCCTCAAGCTTAGCCAGGGCACTTGCAGGAAAGTAGCGATTGTGAGCTGCCCACTGCGCCACTGACCACCTGCGACTGGCTCCTTGAGGAACCCGAGCTGGGACTCCCCCCTCAAACCCTTTATAGTCCATAGCCTGGTCTGGGCCGAGCTCCTCCTGGCTCACTTCACCGACTGTTTCCTCTGGGCCTACAGCTTTGCCCTTGCTACAACCAGCCATCCTTGCAACCCTTGGTCACTTCACACAAAAACTGCAACCTGAATGCACCCAAAACCTTGTATTGCACTCTGACTAGTCTATGCTGAGTTTTAATCTTAAGACCCCCGCAGCAAAACCCATGCTGGTAGTCCTTAGTGTTTGGGGTACGGAACCCGCACTCACAAAACGCTATTGTCTTGATCCCACCTCTCTGCCACCAATATGTGACGAAAACAGCCTAGTCCGCCGGCCCACTCGAGGGACGACGGCCTGACTTGGGGTGTATCTCTACGTTGCACGGCCCCCTCAGGGGTGCACAAGGTCAGCCAGATACTGTTGCACTGTTAACCCCTGTCCACACGGGCCCAGGGAGAACCAGAGAGGACGAGAGAACACTTTCCTCGTCCAGAACCCTGAACGGCTGCCACCAGTTTCTAGTTTAGTTATAAGACCGGTCCGTGACCGACTTATAACAAGGCCGAAACGAGCCTTGAGGTAGCTATATATGTATAGACCGAGTACTAGGCGTGTGAGGCCGATGATCAAGACAGACTAACTCAGAAATTTAAAATTTATAGCTTTAATTAGCCTTGGAGGCACACTAGACAAAAAATATACAAAAAGGATAATAATATACAGGGAAGTCAGAGGTGCAAAAAACAAGCATGAGTTACAGACAAAAGGCAGCTAAAATGGGTCAAGTTACCTTTGGTTGGCTTGGTTCTGGGCTCACATGGGGGGGCTTATGTGGCCTGGCTGCTGTGTATGGATGCTCCTGGAAATGCTCTTAGGTACCCCCCCCTCCTGGATCAACGGTAGAGGCCACACGGGCTCCTGCTTATATCTGTGAGGGGACAGCCCACGTGGCAGCCCCCTTACACGCCACCCCACACCCCTGGGACGTCTAAAACTCCTCCCCCTCAGGTCAAGCAGTTTCTGATACAAAAACAAAAAATGGACTATGAAAATGGGGGAAAAACGCAGTTCCCCCATTGTTTTTTTGGGCTTCATTTACAGTAAATTTTTCCCTAAATGACGGGATAACTTTACTATGGGGGTCGGTACAATAACAAGATAAAAATTTTAATAGTTTTTTATGTTTTATTACTTTACACAATAGAAGTGAGTTTATAAAAAGTTGCGTTTTTATGTTGTCCTATTGTGACAGCCATAACTTTTTTAATTTTTTGTATACAGAGCTGATTATGGGCTTGCTGTTTGCGAGATGAATTGATGTTTTCATTGGTACTATTATGGGGTGCATATGATGCTTTGATCACTTTTTTATTAAGGTTTTTGTGAGGCATTTTGAACAAAATACAGCAATTCTGGTAGTGTTTTTATTTTTATTTTTTACAGCGGTCACTATGCGGTATAAATGACATGCTAGTTACTCAGCAGGTCGATACAATTAGAGCAATACCCAATTTGTATATTTTTTTAATGTTTTACTGCTTTTACACAATAAAAACACTTTTATTTGAAAAGGAAAACACGTTTTTGCATCATCATAGTCTGAGAGCCATAACTTTTTATTTTTATTTTTACGGAGCTGTGTATGGACTTTTTTTTTGTGGGATGAGTTGATGTTTTTATTGGTGTCATTTTTGGGAGGCCAAGACTTTATGATCACTTTTAAATCCGCTTTTTTGGAAGGCAGGGTGAAGAAAATACTGCAATCCTAGCAGTGTTTTTTATTTTTATTTTTATTTTTAATAGCGTTTACCGTGCAGTATCCGTGACAAGTTAGTTTTACTCTGTGGGTTGAGATGATTATGGTGATACCCAATTTATATAGTTTTTTATGTGGAAGCACAATTTTTTTTTTTAAGTGTTTTTATTGTGTAAAACAATATTTATGCATCACTATATCCTGATAGCCATAATCTTTTAATTTTTCCGTATACAGAGCTGTTTAAGGACTTTTTTTTTGCGGCATGTACTGACGTTTTAATTTGTGCCACTTTGATGTTGATATGTGTTTTTGATGACTTAACTCCATTTTATGTGCTGCAGGATGAACAAAAATTTCAATTCTGTGACAGCTCTTTGTTTTTTTTTTTACAGCATTCAACGTACGGGTTAATTAAAGTGACAGATTTATAGGGACGGTCGTTACGCACGCGGCGATACCAAATATGGGTACTTTATTTATTATTTTTGATCTTTTTTGTTGCGATTGCCGTTTGTAAAGGGGAAAAGGGCGGTGTACGTTTTTATTTTATTTTTTGTGTTTTACTTTTTTACACTTTGTTTTTAACTTTTTCACACTTTTTACACTTTTCTCCAGAGGGAATTGTATTAACGATCGTCAGATCGTTCATACAATAGGAGATCAGCACACAGCTTATAGCTGTGTACTGGTCTCCATGGCAACTGTCAATCACGATGCCCACAATGCATTGTGGGCATCATGACATCACCAGACAACCCGGATGCTGTTATTCAGCGTCCGGGCTTTCGGGTGAGTGGATCAGTGAGTGCGTCTGCGCCGCTCACTGCACCGGTTCGCGGGCAGCAGGAGCTTACTCCTGCTTCCTGCAGCTTCGATGTCGCGGACCATGATAGGTCGCGACATCAAAAGGGGTTTAAACCCCCGTGGAGACTCCAACCTGTGTGGGGGATGCGGCATGATGCCAACGGTAATATACCGCTGGCTCCATGCCGCGGTCTTGCGAGCTCTGCTTGTGAGCGCGCAAGCTCGCCATGACGTACCCATACGTGAATTTGCGGGCACTCCCTACCCGACCTTGATGTATAGGTACGTCAAATGTCGGTAAGGGGTTAATAAATTTGCCCCACAAATTTTTTTGCAATCTTTGTAGCACAGTAGTAATATCTAAAGTAAAATGCTGAAAACAGGATGCCATGCAAGAAATACTAACGTAATGTCAGATGTGATAGATAATGTCTGGGCAGTATAACATATTGATCCCTGGTATTTATTCCCCAATAATATGCTGATGGTAGTATGAGACTTTAAAGGGGTTGTGTGAGAAACCAAAAAAATAAGAACATATAGTGCAGTGTTACCAAAGCTTTTTTCAGTAATATCTGTCACAACCGTGTTGAATGTTACAAACATGTTATAGGCTAGGATCCTGTTGGG
>JAODAL010019918.1:0-70762 GCA_025379985.1 Phyllomedusa bahiana | reverse complement strand
TGGGGGCGGCCAGGGTAGACGTAGTACAGATTCGTCAGGCAAGTAGTGGTCGGGGACAGGCAGAAGGTCAGGACAGGCGGCTCTGGATGGGTAAACGTGGACAGGCAGACGGTCAGGGCAGGCGGCAAGAGACGTGGTCGATAAACGAGACAAGGGTACGGTACACGGAAAGAAGACTGACTAGGAACGCTTTTCCAGAGGTAGACACTCTAAGGATCCTGCGAGGGCCGGCAGGAAGGGGCCAGACCTAAATCGGAGCAGTGCCCGGCAATCGCAAATTACCGGCGCACTGCCCCTTTAAATTTCAAACAGCCGGGCCGCGCGCGCCCTAGGGGCGGAGCCACGTGCCGGGAGGCTGAGAGTGACTGAGCAGGAAGTCGGCAGGGTAAGTTGGTGCCGGCGGGGACTGGGAGCAGTGCGGACCCCGAACCCGACGTGGGGGGAAAGGGGCTCGCTGAGAGCCGCAGCACGGACGCGCCTGCGACCCGAGACAGGGGTCGCAGGGTCGTCCGTGACATGTCGTTTAAAAACACTGTGTGTTTTACTGAATATAAAAGCACAAACAGGCTTAATTAACCTTCGGATATGAATTATGCTACAGGCAAAATTGCTTCTTTGGCGGTGAAAAAGATGGTTTCTTGGAGTCACCACAGCAGAAAAACAATGCTTAATTAACCCCTGGATGTAAATTGCGCAAAAGAATTGAGCAGCCACAAACTACTAGCTTTGTAGCGAGTTACAATGGCATATTTTTTATGCTACACAACAAGAGAAAAAATTGTAATTAACCTTCGCTTGTGAATTATGCTATAGGAAAAATGTATATTTGGCGGTGAAAATTACGGTTTCTTGAGTCACCACAGCAGAAAAACAACGCTTAATTAACCCCTGGATGGGAAATTGCGGGCCCAAAAAAATGGGGCAACCACAAACTACTACTTTGTAGCGAGTTACAATGGCGTATTTTTTATGCTACACAACAAGAGAAAAAAATGTAAATTAACCTTCGCTTGTGAATTATGCTACAGGAAAAATTTATATTTTGGCGGTGAAAATGACGGTTTCTTGGGGTCACCACAGCAGAAAAACAACGCTTTAATTTAAACCCCCGGATGTAAAATTGCGCCAAACAATTGAGCAACCACAAACTACTAGCTTTGTAGCGAGTTACAATGGCGTATTTTGTACGCTACACAATAAGAGAAAAAAATTGTAATTAACCTTTGCTTGTGAATTATGCTACAGGAAAAATGTATATTTTGGCGGTGAAAATGACGGTTTCTTGGAGTCACCACAGCAGAAAAACAACGCTTAATTAACCCCTGGATGTAAATTGCACCAAACAATTGAGCCACCACAAACTACTAGCTTTGTAGAGTGTTACATTGGCTTTTTTTTTATGCTACACAAGAGAAAAAAATTTAATTAACCTTCGCTTGTGAATTATGCTACAGGAAAAATGTATATTTTGGCGGTGAAAATGATGGTTTCTTGGAGTCACCACAGCAGAAAAACAATGCTTAATTAACCCCTGGATGTAAATTGCGCAAAAGAATTGAGCAGCCAAAAAGGAAGTGGTATTTGTATTGTAAAAACGCTGTTTCTTTAAATAAATACAAAGGAACTGGCTTAAAATCCCACTTGGATATTGAATGTATATGCAGCTGCACTGGACACACACTGGATTTCAGATCCAATACCCCAAAAAATCAGAAATAGAACATTAAGAGAACAGTCTCTGAGACAAGCTGAGACACCCCACAAAATCGCTGTATAAAAATCAGTTCTTCAGTGAGAGCTATCACAATCAGCCGCAGCACCAACCTTCCCCTGATCAGTACAGTGAGAGGAGTGTGAGTCCCAGCGTCGCGCCCGGACTTATATAGTGCGGTGACGTCACAAAATTTCCCGCCGGTCTCTAAATTGGGTTTTCATCTCTGAACATGTCATGCAGGCTTTTCCCTTCTTCCTCCCAGAGTTTTTTGCCCATGTAACGCCATTTTGCTCGCAGCCATTTTATCAATGAAAAGCACACTTCGTTCACCGAAGTACCCAAAGTTCGACTTCCTTCAGAACCGAAGTTTTCCTGAAATTCTAAACAAATTCCATTTCTAGCCCCAATATTATTGTTCATTTTATATACACATCGGGACAACTCTTATCATTTGATTTCGGCCATGTACAGTTTTATTCCAGATTGCATTAGAAAACCCTAAAGAGCGGGGCTCCTTCTCCATTGGTCCAAATAACCGGCCTCTTTTAAAATTAGCCATTCACAAACAGAGCTCGCTCTGCATTTCTTTTCCCATAGAACTCTATGAGAAAGTAGCTCGCTCTGTGATTGGCTAAGCTGGACGAGCCCCCGCTAGCTCAACCAATCAGCTCTTTTCTGCCTTTTTACTGTATTTTGAACTGTCCCGCCTTTGAATATGATTGGTCAAGATTTCTCCATGGTTAAATGGGCCTGTCGCTCCTATTCTGATTGGTCAATACCCTCCAAGGTTAGAATTGGGCCACTGTCGCTCCTATTCTGATTTGGGTGGGTTTATGCCAACCAATCAGAAGAGCTTAAACAATTTGAGTTACTGTATTTCCCGGCAATTCTCTATATTGCAAAATTTCCCTTTTGTAGCGCCGGTCTCGGCGACAAACGCGTTGTTAGGGATTTAACTGATTAATTTTTAGAGAAGGTTTCAGCCTTTAATCTGATAATGTTTGACACTTAATAAAATGATTTTTTTATCATACTCCATACCGCACGGCGCTGAGCGCCGAGATTTTTAGTGCGCCAATCTCTCCTTGACTGCAATGGGAAAAAGTCGCTCGCGCTCGATTGGCTGGGATAGCCAAGCCTCCGCTAGCTCAACCAAATCCTCTTTTCTGTATTTTTACTGTATGTTGAACTGTCTCGCCTTTGATTTTGATTGGTCAAAACTTCTCCATAGGATATAATGGGTCCCTGTCACTCCTATTCTGATTGGCCGAGATAGCCAAGCCCCCGCTAGCTCAACCAATTGCCTGTATTTTTACTGTATTTTGAACTGTCCCGCCTTTGATTTTGATTGGTCAATAGTTCTCCATAGGTTTTAATGGTTCTCCTATTCTGATTGGCTGGTTTATGCCGACCAATGGAGAATAGTTTTCAGAATTTGAATTACTGTTTTTTCGCGGAAATTTTCCCAATATCCTAATTCCTGATTTTGGGCCGTTTTATATTTTTGGAAAGTGTTTTTTTTTTTTTTTTTATTTTGAGGTTTGAGCTCTTTTTCTGAGAATGTTTTCCGCCTTTATAAAGGCGAATTTTTAGAATCATACTCCTGCCGCACGGAGCTGAGCGCCGAGATTTCTCTTGTGATCTTCTTCTATGTTTCCTCGCATGTTCCGTTCTCGCTTCACTTCGCCCCCGCAGGAGCATTTAGACCAAAATCAACTAGGTCTGCCTGTCGGAGCTGCCAAGCGCTGCAATGCGCCGCACTTTGCCGACTCGCAATCGTACATGCCTCGAAGTTTTCGAGCGTGCCGCGTCCCGCCCCGGAACGCCTACAGCGCGCCCACACCGCGCCCTTTGCCCGCCCTTCATGCGGGGCGCAGCTGTAAGTGGCGAACGCTGCGCCAAACACAGAATCCCTGCGTCCGACAGCGGATTCGGGCTGGTGAGGCGCAGCTTACGCCAGAAATCGGGGCGAAAAGCCCGTTCATACATGTTGCCCAAAGTGAGTAAATGGAATACGGTTTTTTTCATGAAACCTTGGAGTCTTTTACAGTCTCCTCACCGCAAAACCAGCAAAATGAACTTTTGGGAACTGAGAATAAAAATTGCGGAAAGAAAATGATCATTTTAAAAAAAAAAGTTTTCAAGAGGACCATTTCTTTTGGAAGGGGAAATGGGGAAGTAGAACCGGCAACTAATCGGTGACCTCGGCAATTGGGGCCGCAACATCATCAGAGATCCATGCCTGATTCATCTTGGTGAAAGTCAAACGATCCACATTATCTGTGAAAAGCCAGATGTGTTTGTCTGTAATGACTCCTTCAGCTGTGCTGAAGGTCCGTTCAGATATGACGCTGGCTGCTGGGCAGGACACCACCTCTATGGCGTGACGAGCAAGCTCGAGCCATTCAATCCATTTTGGATACCCAGAGGTCGATTGGGTCCGGAACACATCCAAAAAACATCGGTGTTGAGACGCAGATAGTCTTGCACCATGATCTTAAGCCGGTCTCTGTTTTTGTTTTTGTGCCCTGCAATAACATGTTGTTGGTGAGGTGGTAAATAAAGATTGCCAGAGGTCACCCATTAGGCTTCTGCCACAATGCCTGCTGCTGCGGCTACTTGGCACTCTACTGCTGTCAAGTTGCTCACGTTCCAGCGTGACATTTGAAGAACGTGAAGCGGACGCAACAGGTGTCTCCAGTTAATCAATCAGCACGGTCTCCATTTCCTGCATTTTACTCTCTATTTGGGTGGGTGGAAGGAAAGTGCTGAGTCTTGTTTTGTACCGGGGATCAAGGAGGGTGGCCACCAAGTAACTGTTGTTCAGTTTGATGGCCTAAATACGAGGATCATTATGGAGGAAATGGAGCATCCAAGCACACATGTGAGAGAAGGAGCCTTGATTTCCAAGCCTCGGGGTCGAGGGGGCACTAGAAAAAACTGATCTTTCTCATTTTCCCTCCTCCGCCTCAAATCCGTGCCAACCTCTTCCAATACAGGGACATCGGTAACGTTGGTGTCCAGGAATACCTCCTCCTCCTCCTCCTCCGCTTCCTCCGGCACAGCTTCAACACAGCCTGACTTGCCTCAGATGATGCACCCTGAGAGCTGAGGCACCGCCTTGCACTAGCCCTGGTCCCTGAACCACTGCCTAATGAAGACCGATAAAATTGTGAAACTGTCGGGCCTTCTGGATTCAACGGAGAGAGTGGCTCTGTGCCCGCTTTTGGGGTCCATCTCCTCCTCCGTTGCGGGGTGGCCCCTGATGTTTCAGAGTGTCCAACGATCGTTCCAGAACTAAAATCCCACAATGCTCATGCTGCAAGGGCATTGTCCCCCTGACCATTTTGGTGGCTTCTACAAAACTGGCAAGGATGGTGGCAGAGCTCTTTCCCCTGCTTCCACTCTTGGTGGCTCAACACCCCGAGGCCGCACCGCCTCTTGTTAGGCCATGTGTCACTTCGTACTGTGTAATGGCATTGCGCTGCTGCCACAATCGCGGGGAGCATGTAGAGGTAAATTTCCCAGCGTGTTGCCACGTAAAACTATGAGACGGTTGACGGGGAGGCTGAGGCTGACGCTGCAACGCAGCCAGGAGGGATGAAGCAGGGTGCGAAAGGCGGAAGTGTGAGCTCAGACCTCGAGCCTTCCTTAGCAGGCAGTCCAGACCCGGTTAGCGCTTTAGAAGTTTCTGGACGACAAGGTTCATGACATGTGCCAGGCAAGGGATGTGCTCCAGCCTCCCGATCTTAAGGGCGGCCAGCAGATTTTGACCGTTCTCGCACACCACCTTGCCTGGCACAAGGTTCTTGTCACCCAGCCAGCGCTGGTCTTGTTTCGAAGAGCCGTTTCCCCAGGGTCCTGACCGGGGTGTTGACGGTCTCCAAGACGATTAATTTTCATCACGGGCCCGGTTTCTATGGGCACGTGATGCCACCAAGGACCTTGGGGGAAAAGAACCCGCACCTTCCCTGCGGTTTTGAAAAGCGTGTGCCGAGCCTGAGAGCTACCGTTACCACCAGAAAACATCCACCCAGCTCACCCAGTGAGCTGTCACAGAGATATAGCGGCCTTGGTCGTGCTTACTAGTCCCATGTGTCAGTGGTCGAATTTGGGCTTTACCCGGGCACAGGTGCAGACAACGCCTTGAAATTTTGATGACACGTGGCTGGCCATGACAGAAAATGGCTTTTCTGGCAAAAGAAATGCCTGCTCGGCATCTGGTATTGGGGGCAGGCAAGGGCCATGACATCTGTGTCCACCAGACGGAAAGGCAACATTTCCAAGGCCAAAAGCCTGGCAATGCCGACATTCAGGCTTTTTGGGGTTTTGGGGTGGTTTGGGTTTTAAAATGTTTCTTCTGCTCCCAAACCTGGAAGACGAAGGCTGGCTGCTAGACGGCCCGCTGTACGGCATGTAGGTCGTCAAACTGGTGGAAGGAGAGGGGTAGGATGGGTCTCTGGGGGGTGCTGGTGGTACTCGGGCGACGGTGGAGGTGAAGCAGAGGCTGATTCTTGATCATGACTCTGAGAGACATGGGCAGCTGAGGAACACTTGGTTTTGGCGAAGGAGGAGGCGGAGACAGAGGGTGTGACAGTGGTTGGAATCCCGGGATTGGTATGGCCTTTTTTGGCCAAGTGTTCCCTTCATTTCAACTCATGCATT
This sequence comes from Phyllomedusa bahiana, assembly GCA_025379985.1. Lineage (NCBI taxonomy): Eukaryota > Metazoa > Chordata > Amphibia > Anura > Hylidae > Phyllomedusa > Phyllomedusa bahiana. Next base: position 64,383 of record JAODAL010019918.1, on the reverse strand, counting down.
TGCTGCATGTGACTAGACATGTTGGTTGTGGTTAAACACCTAAGATTCTTCCCTCTGCTAATGCGTTTACAGCAAAGGTGGCATATGACATCACTGGGTGAATCAGAGGCTTGCTCGAAAAAGGCCAGGCTGAGAGGTCCTGGACCTTTTCGACGGCGATAAGCGAGGAGCGATGTTTCCACTGATCGTTTCTGGCGGAATCATCTCAGCGGACTTTTGTGACCGCCCTCTCCCTTTTTGAGGCGTGACCCGTACTGACACTATCCCATCGTCTTCCTCCTCGTCCAGTGATGAAGCGCTCGCAAGCAAATTCTGCTGAAATGACCATGTTGGATCCGCAATGTCGTCATCATCATCATCAACACAGGTGACTTCCTCGTCCTGACATTCTGCATCCAGGAGCTGCGGGCTACAAGCAACAGGCACTGTAAGGCGTTGCCGAGCGCCCGGGATTTTTGCCGATTGACCGGCTTCCTTCTCTTCCTCTGATGGCATCAGCGATTGGCCGTCAGAGCAGACAAAATCATCCTCTTTGGCCTCTTGATCTTTGGAAATGCCTTCTGAACCCAACCGCATTTTGTCATCAAAGAGGTCTTTAGAAAATGGATTAATCCACAGTGGTGGGTACATGAGTTGACATTTGGGCTTTCCTTCGCTCATGTTGGCCGGGGTGCTGACGATGCTGATACGACCCTTTGTGGCCGTGACTGGGAGGATGAGGTGGTCAGAGTGCTGGATGCTGGTGGCATTAACCACCCGTTTTGGGGACGCTGTTCGTTACTGAGATTCACCCGGGCCCTGAAACCCACGATGACAGGCCTGACGGTCTTGCAACCGACGATCCGCTGGCTTGCGTGTTGTCGCTAGCACTGAAAGGAGCACCTTCTCTCGTACCTCTACCTCCATGTCCTACGCCCCTCTTTGCTTGCTTACCACCTGCATTTCGCTCCATGTTCAGAAAGATAAAAATTTAAGAAGGTATGGAAAGGTTTTTGACAGTATTTTATTGATAGACGGCAAATCACATCTATTCTTAAATCCCTCTAATTTCCTACAGCCAACTAGGATTAGAAACTGATTGTTTCTATCAAATACCTGTGAAATGCGGTCTGATGGAAGAACCGTAAGACAAAATCAACAGTGTTCTTCCTTCAGCCCCAGGGATTTACAACTGCCCAGTAGGACTAGGAATTGATAGTTTTCAACAAAATATCATACAAGGGCACTATCTGCGCCAAACTGAGATTCACTGAGCGCAATAAAACTATTCAGAAGTTACACGGATGAGAAATTGCGTTTTTTTGCAGCAATGACAAACGAGAGACAGTTGCTAGAAAATGTTTCTAGCAGAATTGTCGTACAACGTGGCTATTTGAAAAAAACTAGGGCCGCACCACGTGAAATACAGCTATTTAAGAGTTATACGGATAACAAACGGTGCTTTTTGCACCAATGAAATACACCAACAGTAACTACAAAATTTCTGTATCCAAATTTAAGTAGAAGGTAGTTTTTTGAAAAAAACTGGGGCGAACCAAAGTGCAATACAACTATTTAAAGGTTATACGGATAAGAAAAGGTGGGTTTTGCACCAATGAAATGCAACAATAGTTACCACAAAATTTCTGTATTCAAATTTAAGTACAAGGTGGCTCTTTGAACAAAACTGGACCACACCAAAGTGAAATACAGTTATTTAAATGTTATACGGATAATAAAAGGTGGGTTTTGCACCTAAGAAATACACCTGCAATTACTAACAAATTTCTGTATCCTAATATAAGTACAAGGTGGGTCTTTGAACAAAAATGGGCTGCGCCAAAGTGAAAAACACCTATTTAAAATTGAGACGGATAATAAAAGGTGGGTTTTGCACCTATGAAATACACCTGCAATTACTAGCAAATTTCTTTATCCTAATATAAGTACAAGGTGGGTCTTTGAACAATAATGGGCCCCGCCAAAGTGAAAAACACAGATACCTACCTGGAACTAAAGAATATTGATGCGTACGTAGCTATGTAAAATTCTGGATCCTGGCTGGTGGGGGGTTCTGGGGTCAGGGATGCGGTCTCCACTGGAGCGGATTGGTTCTTGCCTTGTGGGTTCCGGGGGCATTGGCCGGTGGTGAGGCTGGGCTTGAGGTCATTGTCTCTCTCCCTTGCTTATGTTTTCCCCACCCTTGGTGGAACTTGATGGACATGTGTCTTCTTTCAACCGTACTAACTATGTAACTATGTAACTATGTATATTTAAAAGTTATACGGATAATAAAAGGTGGGTTTTGCACCACTGAAATACACCAGCAGTTACTAGAAAATTTCTGTATCCTAATGTAAGTACAAGGTGGGTTTTTTAAAAAAAACTTTGAGATTCTTAGTTCACACGTTTTGATCAAAAAATGTTTAAGCCACCCACGGCTTACAACGTGATCTCAAGGCGGGTGGTCCTACGCTATTTTTTAAACCTTCAATAGAGCCAAATTCAGACTTCTCATTGGGTCAACCGACCTCCATTATCCAGAGAGAAAAATAAAAAAACACCAATCTTGCAAGCATACTGCACTGATATAACAACCTATGAAGGTGGGCGGAGTGCAGGAAACCAAAATGGAGGCATCCCTTCCTCCCTATATAGATTAAAAGCAATATATGCCAAATACAACGTATAGTCCTGCACAAAAAAACATTTCTGAAAAACACAATGTGAACCTGGGTGCCACTGGCAGGGTTGCGGCATATATATATATACACACGCACACCATTACCAGTGGCACACCAACTGTTAAAAAGGCTATACAATACATGGAAATCCCTAAAGAAGCATTTATGCTATCTATCATACATGAAAAACTTTGAGATTCTTAGTTCCCAACACGTTTTGATCAAAAAATGTTTAAGCCATCCATGGCTTACAACGTGATCTCAACATGGGCTGCACAAAATACACTCTCCTTTCAAAAGCCTGCCTGCCTTTCTGTCTGCATTCGTCTCCCCTTCACCCCTCCCCCCGCGGCTGTACAGCGCTAGAGGCTTCTTTAAAAAGTCTCTGTCTAACTAACTAGGAGCTGAAATTCTCTAATCGACCTATGTTCTAATAAAGAGAACTGTGTCGCTGAGCTGTATTGAGGAGAGATCTAGCACACGTCCTGCTCTAATGAGAGACACTGACACACACTGATGAAGAACAGGAAACGCTGTTCTATGCAAAACGAGGTCATCTGATTTTTCCAGCCAAGGACAACCATACACATCACAGTCATGCGTCGCAAAACCCGTTTCCCCTGCTCTATGCTCTAAGCTGATTTGCTGGCTGCCAAAATGACAGGAAGTGCCGAAAATGGCGAGATAGTAATAGATTCTCTGCAGATTGTCACCTAAAATATCGCGTGATCGGAAATTTCCGATCAACCTAAAAACCTTTGCCAATTCAACTTTTGTCGATTATAATCGCTCATCCCTATTGATAAGCAGTGAGTTTGGTCTTATGAGGCAACTAACGAGTTGTGGCAAAAGTGTGCAGGTGGAACTCCTGATGGACAGAGTTAGACCCCACTCACATCACGGTATTTGTCGGGATGCTGTGCAAAATTTATCCTGACATATACTGCAATGGGACCATAGGGACATTGGGGACTAATGGGACCAATGGGACTATAGGGGCAAACACAGTCCAGGTTGTACTACATTTGCCCTATTTACCAAATGTATGTACTTTTTGCATCAGGCACAAAAGCATTCCCTACCTTAGTATCTTAAAGGTGGGTACCATGAGAAAAGTGGTAGATATAGGGATTATTCCTGCAATCTTTTTATTATGAAACTGAAAGAAATGTGCCACCATTGTATGGACCTAAAACTGTATGCATATTTGTAGTAAACCAAGCTGTGAGCTAAGACTGTTCTTCTTCTGTACAGGGTTGTCACCGCTGCAGCTGCTGATTGGCTTCAGTGGTCACTTGACACTCTCGTACATCACTGTCCAAAAGTAAACAGCATCAAATGATGAATAGGCAGAGCGCTGTAATTTTTAAAGGATGATGTAATGTTGCTCCGGTATAACTTTAGTACATTAATAAGTCCCTGTAGCTTGAGTGCTCGCCTTTGAGGATGAGAAGGTGAGAAGAGGAGTCCACAATAGCTGGACCCATTATACGCAATACATCTTACTAGAAGAATTTTTATTTACTACTTTCCAGGTACATCTGTATTAAATACCACATGAGCGCATGCTTTACTACAGCAATGCCTCTTCTACAAAATGTGCTATACTGGAGGCAGACAGTAGTTTGGATCCACACTTTCTGCTGTGAGAACCCTCACAATTTCCTTCTCCACACCTTCAATGTGTCCTGTTGATCTGCCAGACTATATTGCCAGTTCCCTTCTAAAACCAACTTCCCACTAAGGATCTCACTAATTCCCATGGATGATGACGGTACACCTAAATCACAGCAAAAGAGGCACAAATTTTGATAATAATTAGGGTTAAAAGATCCAGAAAGTCACAGAGGAAAAGACCCAATTCTAAAATATAACCTTTACTTGATATGCATTAAAACTAAACACATCTATCAAAATACTGAACACCACAGCATAAAATGTCACATATATCAATCTTGGTATCTTGATCTTGTAGATGATGGAGATCAACTCCTATTATAGGATGAACAATCCCTAAATAGCCCCTAGAGATAATCGGAGTATTTGCCCTGATAAGGGCGGCTCCACTTTAAGAAGGCTAACCCTATTACAACCTAATATAAGTATTCATTAAACATAAAGAATAAACAAACAACCTAAACAGGTACCAAGTACATGTCTCCTATCATCCAAAATAAGGATAAGTAACAGGTTAAATTCACCTATATTTTATATTTAACTTCCAAATACTCAAAGAGGTAAAGACATTAGTTTAAATCTACACAAGAGACATGTAGAAAATTGGAAATCGATAGATTTTTAGCTTACTGTCCTTCATAAAGATGTTGTGCTTCCATCCAATACCCGACGCGTTTTCCCCTCAGTCACGATATCATAGGGTTCATCAGGGGTAAATAGGACAGAAGTCCAAATAGAAAATTGTAGCAGCGTTCACAGATACGGTCACAGGATGACTAACATGATGTACTGGTGCCCCAGTGAGTTAGGATGGTGCTGCTGACTTACAAAAATCCCCGCCTATTATTAATCAGAACGCCACTGGAAGTGACCTAAATTAGCTCCTCCCCAAAACTCGCTCGTAGATCTCAGCACACTAAATGAGAAATATTAACTACTAAGACCAGGATTTTGTTGCTTGGAGTTGATAAACCTTGGTCCGAAGAGAAAAAAGTTGTGGGTGAGTACAAACTCCAAAAGCTGGAGAACCAATATGTTGTGATTGGCATGTTGTTTACTCCTTGTTTGTAGAAACGATTTGACTGCTTTAAGACCCCAATGATGTGGAATGCTGCTATACAGAGCTTCCACATCCACTGAGGTCAATCTTACATCTGCATCCACTGAAATCCCCTCAAGTTTTCTTGAATATGAGGGTAGGATGCGCGGTATCGATGATGTCCGACAGCGCGTCTTTGGTTCGCTATGCGTCTCTTGAGGAAGATGTTGACTATCTTTAGGTAGGTTTATCAACTCCAAATAACAAAATCCTGGTCTTAGTAGTTAATATTTCTCATTTAGTGTACTGCGATCTACGAGCGAGTTTTGGGGAGGAGCTAATATAGGTCACTTCCGGTGGCGTTCTGATTAATAACAGGCGGGGATTTTTGTAAGTCAGCAGCACCATCCTAACTCACTGGGGCATCAGTATATCATGTTAGTCATCCTTTGACTGTATCTGTGAACGCTGCTACAATTCTCTATTTGGACTTTTGTCCTATTTACCCCTGATGAACCCTATGATATCTTGACTGAGGGGGAAACGCGTTGATTATTGGATGGAAACACAACATCTTTATGAAGGACAGTAAGCTTAAAATCTATTGATTGCCAATTTTCTACATGTCTCTTGTTGTATAGATTTAAACTAATTTCTTTACCTCTTTTAGTATTTTTAAGTTAATTATAAATTATTTGTGAATTTAACCTGTTACTTATCCTTATTTTGTATGATAGTAGACATGTACTTGGTACCTGTTTAGGTTGTTTGTTTATTCTTTATGTTTAATGAATACTTATATTAGGGTGTAATAGGGTTAGCCTTCTTAAAGTGGAGCCGCACTTATCAGGGCGAATACTCCGCTCATCTGTAGGGGCTATTTAGGGATTGTTCTTCCTATAATAGGAGTCGATCTCCATCATTTACATTATTGAAGTACCAAGATTGACATATGTGGCATTTTATGCTGTGGTGTTCAGTATTTTGATAGATGTGTTTAGTTTAATGCATATCATGTAAAGGTTATATTTTAGAATTGGGTCTTTTCCTCTGTGACGGTACACCTAACAAGCAAAACACTCTTCTGATTCTTCCCCTACCTCAGTCACTAGGGAGACCTAGTTCTTTCGTAACAGGCACAGAGGAAGATACAGGAGAATAGAAGATTAGGAGACAAGTACAATACAAAAAAGGGAACATGGATGGACAAAAGATTTGGGGGAGAAAATGTCAGCAGGGACTTTGGGAGGCTTTTTGAACCATCAGGCCCCCCTCTTTGGGTACATAACTGCAAATGAACATAGCACAAGGAAGAGAGCTGAAAGCTCAAGTGCCCTCTATTGTATGTAACAAATACTCAATTTTCTTGTGACTCACTGGGAAAGCAAAACCGGCTTGAGTCAAGCCAGTGTTGTACACCTGCAGACAGCTGTTTCAGAGTTATTGCTCCTCCTCAGTGCAGAGCAAAGCTTGCTGGCTGGCTAGGTGGGAGGCAATGAGTGGTTCAGAAAGGGGAATATCTATCCTTGGAGAGCGCACCATATAGATGTGTGAGTTACATCCAATAGAAGGCGCTTGAGCTTTCAACTCTCTTCCCATAATGCCTTGTGATATGCAGATGCCCATGGGATGCAAAACAGCAAATTCAAATCCTCACACACTTATATGGTGTGCTCCCCAAGGAGAGTTATTCCCCTTTCTGAGCCACTCATTGCCTCCTACCCAGCCAGCCAGCAAGCTTTGCTCTGCACTGAGGAGGAGTAAAAACCCCAAAACAGCTGTTTGCAGATGAGCCACAGTGGCTTGGCTTGAATCCCTTGTGCTTTCCAAAGACTCAGCAAGTCACGAGAAAAATGAGTATTGGTTACATCCATTAAAGGACGCTTGAGCTTCCAGCTCTTTTCCCATAATGCCTTATGATATGCAGAAGCCCATGGGGTGCAAAAAGGCCATTTTAAATCCCCACACACCTGTATGGTGCTCTCCCAAGGAGAGATATTCCCCTTTCTGTTCAAATTAACATACTATGGTACATTTATTAGGGTCATGGATGCCAAATTTAAGAAATATATTCTGTTCTCAGTAGATTATAGGATAACAGCATCTGACCCTATTTATTCTATGAATATTATCTAAGTAGTATAATCTAATTTGATGATTCTATGCAAGCACCAACAAGAAGCATTAGCCTGAACAATACCTGATCAGAGAAGCCATCTCCATATCTCAGTTCTGTAGCAAAGTGTTCACAATTGTGACTTGTGAGCTTATATTCCTTTGTTTTCCCCACTTCTTTCAGTGCTCTCTGTACTATCATTCCTGGTGGATAGGGATTTCTGTTCTGTTCTTGAAGCCCAATTTCACGATCAGATCTGGAAGGCCAATTTCACACATTGTATTGTGGAAATATAGTACAAGTACAGTACAATACATATGATAAGGTCAACTGTTATTTCCTATATCCGGATGTAGAAAGTAAAATGACAACAGGACTCAGAGAACTGTGATCAGAATTCACTGTTTATTAGCAAGCTAGGCATACAGATTTAGAGGGGTTTTGCCACGATGTAATGTTGACGTGGGATTCTCCAAAATGGGTATTTAATCACTTTCTAAATATATGTGATTACCAAAAGTGAAGCCTATAAGAGATACAGCATTGCTCAGTCCCCCTTAGTTTCCTGGAAGTTTACATTAGACATGACCAGGACACTGACAGGAGATGATCTGGCCACGCTTGTGTGTTTGCACTTCCTATCTGATGACAGGGAACATGAAGGAGCTTGCAAGGGGCTGGGGAGAAAGTGCAGTGTATGAGGCTGTGTCTTTTGTATAGATAACCCGCTGGTTGTGATGTAATTATTTGAGTAAACATTAGAGACGCTCTTTGCTCACCCCCCTCCTTCTCACCCCTACAGCTGTTCATGACTCAGCATGCGCTGTTTATTTTCTCTCCTGAGCAGATAAGAGTTAAGTAACTCACTTCATGGCAAAACCCCTTTAAGCATGTGACATTGGCAAATTTCCCCATAGCCCCCATCTTTGCAGTCAAAACCTCCTTCATCGTAACCCAGGTCCCATCAGGCTGCTGTCAGCCTTTGTTGATAAGCTAGAGGCTTGAGCAAGGGAGGTTGTGGTGTCTGCTCCCAGCTGCAGGTCTCTCAGTGAAGCTGCTCAGCTGAGACGCAGCAGAAAGGAGCACAAGCTGAGTTTTAGTGAGGATGGGATATACACCTCCTCCTGCAGGTCTTGATGCACCATAATTGAAACAGGTATCTCTCCACTCTGGATTTTTCTGGCCACACCTGGGGTAGATCCATCCAGCTGCCACCAAGATAGCCGGTTTTTGGTTTGAAAGCTATGTTAGTGGCGCAGTGGGTTTCTCACCAGCTGCCAATTCTTCACTTTATAAATCCTCCGCTACTTGACACCATATTTCTACATGTTCATCTAACTCATGATCCTTCAACCAACCTGCAAATTCCCTCTGAACTTTCTCCCACCTTTTTAGAATTCAATCATTGTCCCTCCCATCCCCCTATCTTCTGTATCACTTTCTCAATGCCTTTTGTCCACTCTGCCCTGCTCTGTCTGACACTACTTCCTTTTGCCTTCTTAAATTCCTTATTTTTGGTCAATTGGTTACCCATATTTCCTGTGCTCTTTGTTAGAAGTTTAATTTCCCCTCCCGTTTCCCTCCAAACGGACTTCCTCCCTTTCGTAAGGTGCCTGATTTGGAAACTTTTCCCCTCCAAACATACTTCCTCCCTTAAATTCCAAATATCTGGTTTGGAGTATATTTTCTTAGGAGGTGCAAGAGAGATCCAGATCCCCCTCTTCTGCCTTCCTTGCTTGTTCTGCAAGTTTGTGTAACACCCAGAGCACAAAAAAACAGAAACCGCACACCCAAAAATTGCAACAAAGGTATAAATAGGATACATATTATACCATAGTATTACAGTTCTTCCATAGTAATATGACATGGCACTTACAGGCAAGGACCTGTATGACACCCATGCTCCGACACATGCAGAGGAAGCTCAGGGAGGCCGCTTTTGGCTCGTCTGACCTTCCAAAATCCTTTACACGATAAGTTGGGGGACAGGCATCTCCTGCACCGATTTAGTAACCATGCCCAGCCCATGGATGCCAAATTGATAAGGCCAACTGCATTATATGATAGCGCTATGGTATTTCAAGTTAAAAATGTTATTTCCTATATTCATATATAGAGAGTAAAATGACAACAGGACTCAGAGAGCTGTGATCAGAATACACTGTTTATTAGCAAGCCAGGCATACAGATTTAAGCATGTCGCATTGGCAAATTTCCCCATAGCTCCCCCCTTTGCTGTCATAACCTTCAAACAATCGTATCTTATCCTTGAAATGTAGCCAAGAACATCCTCAAGAGTTCCTTCATATCTGACCATGAGAACCTAACTCCTTCTATACAGTATATGTTTGTGTGAATCATATACATGTGTTTCTTAGCGTCCAATAAAAGCTTCATAAGAAGCTATTTGAGGAGCTAAAGAATTCTTCACTATTTAATACACAATGCAAAATAATGAAGATATGTCCAGCGTCTCATAAAAAACATTCAATATCTTATTGTGGTACTTTAAAAGTCAAATGACAAAATAACATACAAGGAGCTTACATGTTTCAGGCTTCTTCATTCAGCCCTTGGTCATAGTAAAGTGTGAGTTGCTATGAATGAAGGCTGAACGAAGTAGCCGGAAACATGTAAGCTCCTTGCATGTTATTTTGTCATTTGGTTTTTAAAGCACCACAATACAGTTTCGGATTTCTTTATGGGACACCGGATATATCTTAATTTCTTCTTGTGTTGAAGTTTGTGGTATTGGTCCATGCACAGTCTGTGTATCCTATACTTTTGTGTGAGCTGGTATAAACCCTGTTTTCGTGTTAAATATAATGAACCAAAAAGGGTTTGGGCACTTAATAAGGACAGCCACGAAAATTAATTTGTGTCACTATGGCAGGCACTGTCATGTCGGGACACAGTGTAGTTGGCGCCATTGAGGGCTGTTCTATTTTGGGCCACTTATCCCTAGTTGTTCCAAAAAAAATCTATTTTGAAAATTTAGAGTTGTCATTTAAATTAGAAAGATATTCCCAAAAGGGCAGGGTCTCCTCATATCAAAAGCAAGCTTAGACACTCAGTAAATCTATGCTGTGATGATTCTTCATACAATAGCAAACAAGTCAGCTCCATTTTACTTCAGCAGGAATTTGAGAAATTATGGTAAACTGCACTCAAATCTGAAGGGTTTTTGGAGCCTGTTAGCATTTCCTCCATGCTCAGTTTACGGTTTACGTATAAGTCCATTTTTGTTTTATTGGTTTTGTTTTTTATTCCTTTGAGTATAATAGGCTGTTCCTGCAATGATACCGCCAAGAAGTAAGGCAGCAACACCTGTGTAGATCAAAGCATCATACACCTGCAAATAACAAAGAGAAAACTATTCAAATACCTGCTCCAGATTTCCATAAATGTGTCTCAACTTCAGAACTCTTCTAAATTCAGTTTATAGTATAATTTATCTCCCTAAATATCTGAATGTGCTTAAGTTTACCTGCAATATTTTGCTCTTTTTAACAATTTTGTGGAAAGAAAACCTAATTGATATTAACAGACTAATATCATATGTAGGGTGACATGTACGTATGGGGCTGCGCCAGTTTTCCGGTGTATTTTGAGCAAAAAAGAATATATGAACAGTCATACTCCAAACTTTAGTGTGATAATTCCCTTTGTAATGTGCCAGACAGTTTTTAAAGGGGTTTTGCCACGATGTAATGTTGACATGGGATCCTCCAAAATGGGTTTTTAATCACTTTTCTAAATATATGTGATTACAAAAATTGCAGTCTGAGAGAGCTACAGCCTTCCTTAAATGCCCTTGGTTACTTCAAAGAGTCTATTAGACACGGCCTGACAAGAGCTGGACGGGCGTGCGCAGAGAGAGCTGCTTATCTGATGAGACTGAGCTGCAGAAGTTTTAAGGCACCGGGTAGCAATATGTTTTCTTTTGTATACAGAATAAACTAGTTGTAGAGTGATTAGATACCTGCTTTATCTGATGACAGGGAACATGAAGAAGCTTTCAAGCTGCTGTGTAGAATAGGTGTTCTCTTTTGTATATAGAATCCACGAGTTATAGTTTTTTATTTCAGTGTACATGTCACAAGATCCCTTATGCAGCTCTGTGCTCTCTGCTGTGTGTGTCTCTCTCTCTTTCAGCTCTGTGATTTGTTTACATTACATTAGCATCTTAGCAGATAAGGCTCCTGACAGTGCAGTCTGAGGCTGTCTTGCTGTATTGTGAATCCACTGTTGTACTGTTTATTATTTCACTTAAGTTTTGAGATGCTCCCTTGGATTCCTCACTCCTCACTCCCCCTCCCTTTCTCCCCTGCAGCTTCATGACTCAGCATGATTTGTTGACATTCTGCCTGTACTAACAAGAGAGGAGTAAGAATCTATCTCTCGGCAAATCCCCTTTAATGCGCCAAAGTTTAGAGTTGTTCTGGGGGCGTCGCACCACATTCATAGGATTAGACACATTTGTTATTCTTTGATGCCAAATCTAGGCGCAGAACAGTTAGAACAGCCAGACCAGGTTAAAAGTGGTCTGCCAGAGCCAGACTTTTCGTATTGGCACTAGACTGCTCCTGTATGTATGAACTGTAGAAGAACAGGTTCCAACATTTTGGGGTATTCTACATTGCCTTAAAGCTATTTAGAACAGGCCTGTCAGCGGCAGGATTCATACATATTGCGCTTAGACGCCAATTTTGAAGCACATTACAATAGTGTAGAATGTGCCTGAATTTATAAACCTGCTTTACTGCGGGTTATAAATCAGGCGCATTCTAGCGCAGAAACGCCAATTCTGGCTAAGTGGTTTACCTGTTCCAGCAGTTCCATGCACCTAGATTTGCCGTACTGAAGCTATAAATCTATAGCTTCGTACGGTTCTAGTGCGCCCCGCCTCCCGCACGCCCCCGAAATCAGGCGCATTAGAAAGTGCCACAGGCGCTCTGTAAGGCGCCTGATATTGCCGTGCGGGAGTTTTAAATATATAGCAAACGGGGCTGTGCTAGATCTCAGGCTGTAAAGACGCCAGACTTTCATACATGTCGCCCTTAGGCTAAGTTCACACGGCTAATTGCAGGGTGTACAGTACGCCCCACAATTATGTTGGGTGTTTGGGAGCTCACGCCGATCGGTGTGTACTCCCCCGATGCGGGGGTTGGGAGGGGGGCGGCAGCCCGCCAGCCCCATAGACTGTCATTACTCGCGGTGCATAAGCATCGTGAATAGATGACATGTCCCTTATCTCCCCGCGCGTCGTATTGTATGCCTGGGGAGAGGATGCGTAATCCATAGTTCTCTTCTCTATGAGAACTGTGGATTACCGTAATGACTGGGGCACATTTCGCTCGTATTAGAGCGGAGTACACCACGAAATACGTGGCGAAATGCGCCCCAATTTGACCTGTGTGAACATAGCCTTAGTGTACATCCAATGCTCAGTCAGCCCAGATACAGAGGGCCTTATGTGTAAAAACTGTCTAGATCTAACTTTCTTTGTTGCCCATACCAACCAATAAGAGTTCCCCTTTCATTTTTTTCAGACAACTAGCTGAAATGAGAGGAGAGCTCTGATTAGTTGCTATGGCCAACAAAGAAAGTCTTAGACCTAGACGGTTTTCATACATGAGGCCCATAATGTATACTGCACTGCTCGGAGTGCCAAACTTTGTCTAAATACTCTGCAGTGCTAAAAAAAAGAAAAATAAAGGCAAATAATGCTGACACTTTATGAATGTGTAGTTTAGTGGGTCTATACTACCAAAGTGTATTTATGTGTAAATAATTTTATGCTGCCTTATAAGATTTTATCTGTTTGTGTAGTGACTTATGCTGTTTGATGATGTTGTACTGTGTTATGCTACTGGCAATTTAGGAAAGTAGGGCATATTATATGATGTCAGCCCAGGAGAGAGCAGGGTATCCTGGGAGCATGAGAAGCCATATAAGCTGGCCATAGTTAGAACAAGCAGTTCACGTCAGTTCTAGTTCTGTTTGGTTGAGTTCAGTTTGCATTTTGTAGCAAGTGGAGTTGATCCTGGTCCTTGTCCATTAGTGGCCCAGGGACCGACTACCCCTGAAATGAAAAAAGGTCAGCTCACCGTAGACCAATGGGATGCAGGGACCCTCCAGGCCAGGGAGATCACAATGCTATGCTATGACTAATGGGCAGTTTCCCTGAAACGCGTAAGCTTTGTACATCTTTCCTGTGCACGTCTGCCGCATCTTTTAATATTTTTCAATAAACATTGGATTTTTATTGGCCTTTTGGACTGCTGGACCATTTTTCTGTTCTTATGCCGACTACCCCAGGCCATGGGGGCACGGCACAGAAGCTCACATAACCTATATAAGCTAAGGAATAAATCCTCCTACTAACACCCGTTGTTGAACTGACATCCTCACCTAAGTTCTTGATTACACAGACATCCAAAATACACAAGCCATGGTACTTTAAGGGTATCTTCACACGACATATTTTCGGGGCGTAATACAGCACATAATTGCGTTTCAATACGCCCGAATTATGCCCCGCAAATACAGTAATTTATAGGTCTCATTAAAGAGCTATGATTACATGCTGCTGGGGAAAGTGAATGTCAATGAGAGCACTTCAGAAGTATGTGCTGGCCAGTGCGTCTTCTGAAGCAACAAGCATAATGCAGTCGTATAGCGGCATGCACAGTACCCTTAGGGTTTACATATTGGGTTGATAAGCAGTGAGTTTGGCCTCATGAGTCAACTAATGAGTTGTGGCAAAAGTGTGCAGGTGGAACTGCTGATGGACAGAATTAGACCCCACTCACATCACGGTATTTGTCAGTATGCTGTGCAAAAGTTATCCTGATATATACCGCAAGGGAACCATAGAAATCTATAGGGCAAACAAAGTCCAAATTGGACTATATTTTCCCTATTTACCGAACGTATGCACTTTTTGCATCAGGCACAAAAGCACTGCCTACCTTAGTATCTTAAAGGTGGGTACCATGAGAAAAGTGGTAGATGTAGGGAGTACCATTTCTTTCAGTTATGAAACTGAAAGAAATGTGCCACCATTGTATGGAAGAAAAACTGTATGCATATTTCTAGTAAACTGAGCTGAGAGCTAAGACTGTTCTTCTGTACAGGGTTGTCACCGCTGCAGCTGCTGATTGGCTTCAGTGGTCACATGGCACTCTTATACATCACCGTCCAAAAGTAAACAGCATCAATTGGTGATGTAAGGGAGTAGGCAGAGCACTGTCATTTTTAAAGGATGATGTAATGTTGCTCTGGTATAACTTTAGTACATTCAAAAGTCCCTGTAGCTTGAGAACTGGGCTTTGAGGATGAGAAGGTGAGAAGAGGAGTCCACAATAGCTGGACCCACTATGCGCAATACATCTTAGATAGAAGAATTTTTATTTATTACTTTTCAGGTACATCTGTATTAAATACCACATGAGCGCATGCTTTACATCAGCAATGCCCCTCCTACAACACATGCTATACTGGAGGCAGACAGTAGCCTGGATCCACAATTTCTGCTGTGAGAGCCCTCACAATTTCCTCCTCTACACTTTCAATGTGTCCTGTTGATCTGACACACTATATTGCCAGTTCCCTTCTAATACCCACTTCCCACTAAGGATCTCACTAATTCCAATAGATGGTACACCTAACCAGCAAAACACTCTTCTGATTCTTCCCCTACCTCAGCCACTAGGGAGACCTGGTTTCTTCGTAACAGGCACAGAGGAAGATACAGGAGAATAGAGATAGGAGACAATAAATACAAAAAAGGACAGGATGAAAAAGATAGGGGAGAAAGTCACAGAACTTTGGAGTCTTTTGAACCAATCTCATAGAAAATATAGCACAGTGTCTTAACAACACTTAGATTTATTTAAACGACCATACATAGTTAAAGTGTTGACATACTGCATTTAGAGGTCTTCCAGGAAGCATATCGCGTAGAGGCGTTAATACCTTGATTCCTGCTCTCGAAAGCGTCCATACGGCCGAGACCCCTGTCTGACGCTTCGCGCACTACAGCCTCAGCGGCATTTTCATGGAATCAAGATTATTAACCTATACTGCGTTAGTGCTTCCTGGACAGACCCTAATGCAAGAGTCAACAGACGTTTTAACTTGTATGGTCGTTTAATAATACACAGTTTTGTTAAGCACGTCTGCTTTATTATCTATGGAATTGCTCCGGCTGGGAACCGTACAAGCAGATGGTTCCACTATAGCACTAAAAACAACTGCTCGGAATTTCACAAACACATTTATAGAGTCTTTTTGACATAGGCCCTTTTAGGTGATAACTGCAAATGAACATACCCTGTTTCCGAATACCCCGAAAAAAACAATGCATTAGTTATGAAATCGCTTTGCTGCTTATGCTGATGTTTGTAATGAAATCACTACAGTATATTAATACATGTTGATGTTTTGTTCAACAATGAATGTGAATTATTGTTCATAGAAAAAACATTGACTAAAAATAAATCTTAGCTCCTCTTTACGAGCAAAAATGTCTTATTTTCGGGGAAACAGGGTATCACAAGGAAGAGAGCTGAAAGCTCAAGCGCCCTCTATTGGATGTAACAAATACTCAATTTGCTCGTGACTCACTGAGTCTTTGGAAAGCAAAACAGCTTTGAGTCAAGCCAGTGTTGTACACCTGCAGACAGCTGTTTCGGAGTTATTGCTCCTCCTCATTGCAGAGCTTGCTGGCTGGCTGGGTGGGAGGCAATGAGTGGCGCAGAAAGGGGAATATCTCTCCTTGGAGAGTGCACCATATAGATGTGTGGGTTACATCCAATAGAAGGCGCTTGAGCTTTCAGCTCCCTTGCCATAATGCCTTGTAATATGCAGATGCCCATGGGATGCAAAACTGCAATTACAAACCCTCACACACTTATATGGTGCGCTCCCCAATAGAGATATTCCCCTTTCTGAGCCACTCATTGCCTCCTACCCAGCCAGCCAGCAAGCTTTGCTCTGCACTGAGGAGTAAAAACCCCAAAACAGCTGTTTGCAGATGAGCCACAGGGGCTTGGTTTGAATCCCTTTTGCTTTCCAAAGACTCAGCAAGTCACAAGAAAATTGAGGATTGGTTACATCCAATAAAGGAAGCTTGAGCTTCCAGCCCTCTTCCCATAATGCCTTATGATATGCAGAAGCCCATAGGGTGCAAAAAGGCCATTTTAAATCCCCACACACCTGTATGGTGCCCTCCCCAAGGAGAGATATTCCCCTTTCTGTACATATTAACATACTATGGTACATTTATTAGAGACATGAATGTCAAATCTAAGAAATATATTCTCAGTAGAATATAGGATAACAGCATCTGACCCTATTTATTCTATGAATATTATCTAGGTAGTAGAATCCAATTTGATGATTCTATGCACACACCAACAAGAAGCATTAGCTTGAACAATACCTGATCAGAGAAGCCATCTCCATATCTCAGTTCTGTAGCAAAGTGTTCACAATTGTGACTTGTGAGCTTATATTCCTTTGTTTTCCCCACTTCTTTCAGTGCTCTCTGTACTATCATTTCTGGTGGATAGGGATTTATTTTCTTGCCTTCTTTGTTATTAACTCTGTAAACATTACCGTCAGCCACAGTCCACAAGAAATCTTTCTTGACCACAACCGTACCCAAAAAACTGGTGACACCATTCAGATCTAAGTATAGAAAAGCAATTATTTCTATTACTGTAGTTTGAACATGAGGCATTCAATTAAGATCCTAAAAATTCATCTGTCCAATTTATTTCTTAATATTTGTTACTTCAATTACCTGACAACTAACTCAGCTTAAAGGGGTCGACCAGATAGATAGTTCAATAACAATTACTGCTGCAAAAAAAATAAAATTCTGCTTACACTACCTCCCCATTGACCGCCATGTCTGCTACTGTTCTCGCCTTCAGTTAACTTTCAGCTCTCAGCAGTCACTTTGTGCGTTCTCTTCCATGATGATGTCAGAAAAAAAATATGATTGCTGCAGCCAGTCAGCAGCTGAAGGGTCCATGACCTAACTATAAAGAGCTGGAAGACGTAGGAAAAGCAGTGCTGGAACAAAGGTGAGTGGGGAGGTAAGTAGGACTTTTTTTATTATTATTTTTTTCTTGAAGCAGAAGCAATTGCTGTTAAAATATTGACTTGGTCAATCCTTTTAAGTGAAATGATTTCAAATATTTTATATCAGGACTTTGTGATATAAAAGGGGCTTTCCAATGTATGTTGATTTCTTTTCTCATATCTCATAATTAGTTAATTAATACCCTTGTCAAAGATTTTTAGATGCTGTTCTAATGTCTTGAATTTCCCATCGCAACCTGGGCACTGTTTGGCACTATTTGCACCAATAATCTGGGTACTGTTACTGGGTACTATGTGATTCTGTGTACACAACTCTGTAAACTCAACACATCTCAAAATGTAGGCACAACATGGCAAAATAAATTCAGTATGGGGAGCATGTATGAAGAGAGCTGCTACAGTTTTCTGGTGTGTTGTACACCAAAAAGCTTGTTGCGTGCCCTGTCCGAGAAATGTATTAAAGTTTTGCTCCAAAAACAGGCGCACCATCCGACATCCTCAACACTTTTGTTTGCAATAGGTGTTAAAGGGGATGTATTGCTTCCTTAGTTCGGCTGATTCACACTGCTCTCAGCTTCTCAACCCTGGAGATGCAGGGGTGTTTCTTCCCCTCCCAGCTGGGTGACATCATCCCCCTCTTCACTGTGCATGCTGGCTCCCGAGACTCCCCCCCCCCCTCTCTGAGTCCACATGTCACTGTGTCTCTCCCTGCAGTCTTATTCTGTAAGAGCTGTATACATACCACAGGCTGCATTCAATCTAGACTGAGCAACTGATCTCTTCTCCTATCACAGCTGGAGATGTGTTACAGCTTTCTACGAACAGCACAGATCTCGCTTCTATGCAGGAGAGTTAGGCACCGGGACAAAACTGTTATGTTTTCTCATTGCAGTCTGTTTCTGCTGGGTGTGGAGAGAGAAAATGCTACGGCCCCTAACTCTGAGTCAGGCAGGGATCGACACAAATTGTGCTATTTCCTGATTGTGTAAGCCCTTCAGTGTAATTCTGTTTCTTCTGCCTGTATAAAGTGAAAATGTGACGGTCCCTTACTCTGAGTGACAGACACAGCTCCGTGAATCAACAGGGGGGGGGGGCTGTACAGAATGTAAATGAGCTCTCAGCTAGTGAAATGCAAGGAGGAGGGAGCTGGAGGGATTCAACCAGCACTGGATATCAGTGTAAACAAAAACACAAGATAAGGAATACTGTGAATACAAGACAGCTTTGCTAAGTTACTTGTTTTCACTGTCCCCTTATTCTGAAAACCATTTAATGAAATAATAAAACCCCTTTAAGGGACGTGTCGCACCACATTCATAAGATTAGACATATTTATGAATGTGGCTCAACAAAACGTGATGCAAAAATGTTGTACAAATCAATGCCAATTTCAGTGATGAGGCTGAGAGCAAATTAGTCGTAGACAAACTCTTATTGCCAATAGTCAAAAAAATAACTAACAACTAACACCACTAAAGTGATATAAACTAACTTATGATAATTAAAAGACAATTTTTTATCCAAGTTCTTTTTTGTAGTGATCTTGCATAGTGCACCTGAGGTCTTAGTGAAACCTCAGTTGCCATATAATGCCTTATGCAGAATATAGGCTGAGACAAGGAAAATAAAAATGTAAACCGTGATAAACATCTGATTAAAATACATTTAATTTAATATAGGAAAAACAAAATATTTAGAAATGGAAACTAAAAAGCTGTTCATACAAAGTTTGTACAGCTTGCAAAATCCTGACCTACTGACCCATTGACCTACATTTTGAGGATTGAAATTAATGTATAATCTAAAAGTATAAAAAGATATATTTCGTAAATATAAAAAATGAACAACATTTTATAATTCACTTAATTTATTAGAAATTCAAACATATGAACTGTGAATTGGTCTCTATAGAAGAGAAGAGAAAAACCTATTAAAATACTAAAGTAACTATTCTTAACATTGGTTGACACTAAGGTAGACATATATGAAGGAAGGCGCGTCAAAGAGAATTGTCGAGTCTCGTTTTCAGAGTATAATGTGCCTCAATGTATGTTGGTCTAAAGTTCAACGCACGTCGCCTATGTGTTAGGTGCATTATGAAACTTGGGTGCATTAGTAATGCGCCTGACATGTATAAAGGTTATAGACAGGCTGGGAATAAAAGAAAAGTCATTAGAATAGCATGTCAGTGAATAGAAACTATGGTACAGATCTTGTTGGTGGACAACAGGTCCCAGCAAGACCTGTGGTGTACTGGCTCTTGCTGTATGTAGAATAAAGGGTGAGAGTAGCAAAAATAAATTAAAAATTTTAAAATCTGAATAACATCAGATTATTTAATGGATTTAGTGGATTATTTAAGGTAAAACTAGTTTTAGATTCTATTCATTTTAAATACATTTTATAGGAGATATTTTTGTATTTTTGGGATATTATATATTTTATATTAATTTTATATGATAACATTTTTTATTAAATTTAAATAAATTAATTTTATATAGTTTGATAATTATAATAAATTACTTTTTATTATTGTACTGGTATAAGTTGAGAAATATTGTAAATTTTTTCCCCTAATAGCAAATCTAGCTCCACTTTGACTCCTCAGGCTCAGGCAGATCACATTGAAATAGTTCTGCCTGTCTGAGCATTAATGCGCCTGGTTTTGCCGAACCACATTCATATATGTGTCTAATATTACGAGTGTGGTGTGACATACCCACAGAATGCCCCCTCATGTTAGGCGCATTGGAAAGTGTCGAGTCTTTTGAACAATGCGCCTAATGCATTTGTTAGGTGCATTAGACTTCGTAGCCTGCTGAGGCGCATTTTACGCCAGAAAAAGGGTGAAAAACCCGTTCATACATGTCTCCCTAATTGCTCTTTATCTCTTGTAAAATTTCAAATGGCAAGACTGAGACAGACAGTAGTATAGAAGAGAGAACATTGTGATGTTGTAGAAAGAGAAACATTTAAACTGTGACTGACATTTATGAGTTTCTATTCTCCTCTATAAAGACTAATGCACAGTTCAATTATTTGAATTTCTAATGAAAAATTAATTGTGAATTATAAAAAGTAAAATGTTATGAAATATGTCTTTCTATACTTTTAAATTGTACATTATTTTTTACTCCTCAAAATATAGGTCAGTGGGTCAGCATTTAGAATTTTGCATACTGTATAAACTTTGTATGAACTTTATGTGTGTGTGTATATACACTCACCGGCCACTTTATTAGGTACACCATGCTAGTAACGGGTTGGACCCCCTTTTGCCTTCAGAACTGCCTCAATTCTTCGTGGCATAGATTCCACAAGGTGTTGCAACGATGCTCAATTGGTACCAAGGGGCCCAAAGAGTGCCAAGAAAATATTCCCCACACCATGACACCACCACCACCAGCCTGAACCGTTGATACAAGGCAGGATGGATCCATGCTTTCATGTTGTTGACGCCAAATTCTGACCCTACCATCCGAATGTCGCAGCAGAAATCGAGACTCATCAGACCAGGAAACGTTTTCCAATCTTCTACGGTCCAATTTCGATGAGCTTGGGCAAATTGGAGCCTCAGTTTCCTGTACTTAGCTGAAAGGAGTGGCACCCGGTGTGGTCTTCTGCTGCTGTAGCCCATCTGCCTCAAAGTTCGCCGTACTGTGCGTTCAGAGATGCTCTTCTGCCTACCTTGGTTGTAACGGTGGCTATTTGAGTCACTGTTGCCTTTCTATCAGCTCGAACCAGTCTGCCCATTCTCCTTTGACCTCTCGCATCAACAAGGCATTTACGCCCACATGACTGCCGCTCACTGGATGTTTTTTCTTTTTCGGACCATTCTCTGTAAACCCTAGAGATGGTTGTGCGTGAAAATCCCAGGAGATCAGCAGTTTCTGAAATACTCAGACCAGACCTTCTGGCACCAACAACCATGCCATGTTCAAAGGCACTCAAATCACCTTCTTCCCCATACTGATGCTCGGTTTGAACTGCAGGAGATTGTCTTGACCATGTCTACATGCCTAAATGCACTGAGTTGCCGCCATGTGATTGGCTGATTAGAAATTAAGTGTTAACGAGCAGTTGGACAGGTGTACCTAATAAAGTGGCCGGTGAGTGTATATATATATATAATATATATATTATATATATTATATATATATATATATATATATATATATATATATATATATATATATATATATAAGTAAATTAATTTTAATTGGACCGATCACTTTTTAAATTTGATTTTCCTTGTCTTAGCCTATATTCTAGATACAGCATTTGCCGACACCCAAGTTCTCGCTGAGATCTGGGGTGCACCACAGCATGCTCTAAGAAAGCATTTATAGAGTTTGTCTCATAATACTTTTTGTCACATATAAATGTGTTTCACAACGTAACACATTTATGAACCGCCGTGCGACACTTTCATACATACTGACAAATTCTATACTAACTTAACGAGAGATTTGACTCTCTTGTCTGCAGCACTTTTTATACATGTGCCCCTATATGTCTTTGTATATGCAAATAATAATTTGGCTGAAGTAAGATCTGACACATTATTGGCAATAACAACTCTAGCCACAAGGTTCTGGGCTGTACGGCAGTAGTTGTCACTTCTCCTTTCTAAAATCACTCTGTGATATGCAGCTATAAGAATCCTAACCACAATGACTCCATGATCTGCTGCATCTGCATGTCCTAGAAGATCCCTCTTACCAATTCTTAAAATGTGCTTGATATTTCACTTGAGAATCAACAGATGGCTACTTCATGTCAACATCACCTCATCTAACACAGATAGGAAATTTACAAGCAAGAAAACATCTTATAAACATTGATTAAAATATATCTTAGGGACCATTCACATAGCATTTACTCCACATCTGTGATATTCGTCAGGGCACCATGAAAAAGGTACCTTAATGGATATCGCGAAATAGCCACCGCAGCCCCTTAGAGCAATACAGCACATATTCCTGTGTGGTCCCCATTTGCTCTATTTCCTGACAGTATATGCTTTTCCTGCAGGACATAAAAGCGAGTCTACCTTGCTATTGAGGCCTGCAGTTAAAGCATTTACCGCCAGGAAATAGAGCAAAAATAGTCCTCTTAGGACTACTTTTTCTCTACTGAACTCTATGGGGCCATGGTGACTGTTTTGTGGTATCCGTCAGGGTACCTTTTCTCACAGTACCCCAATGGATATCACAAACATGGTTTAAAACATCATGTAAACAGGCCCTTAGAAATCTGAATTTTATTTACAACACATTCACACTGTTTAAATTATACAAAATATAATATTTCTACCTGATAAGTGGACAACATATCCCTTTCCAACATAAACACCCCAATGTCTATAAGCAGGGCGAAAAAATTCGATCAAGTCTCCAGGTTCTGGTTCAGGACCCTGTGACAGAAAATAAAAGGACATTATTCTAATAAATAATACTTCTAAAGGTACTTTCACCATTGGTTAGAGCTGGTAAGTCTTAGCTTCTATAGTTTGAAATTACACTTCCAGCCAATGTACTACTGATATAGAAATGCTGGATATTAAAATGGGGACTACTGTCACTATCATCTGTTTGGTGGTCACTGTCATTGTTGGCTACTCAGTATATAAATAAATTGATAAATATATTATAAATTGTATATATATATATATATATATATATATATATATATACACACACATATATATCATAATGAAAGTCACTTTTTGTGAGCTGGCTCAGTGGGTATATAACGTGTGCAATAGGCTGTCTGCAAACATATCCCTTATTGTTAGAGGAGCAATTTGTTAGGGTTGCAAAAAGGGATGATTACAAGCTTTCAGGCCAAGATTGGCAGTATTTCTGAAGCTTGTGAACTGTTTGCATGCTGCAGTGGTGAAAGAGTATCCTGACTGGATAAATGGCACCATTGCACATAGCCAGTGTGGAAAATGACAAATACCATGTGCCATTGATGTGAGAGTTTTGCAAAAGCAGATATGGTGAAACAACTCACTGCCAAAAAGAATCAGGGGGCTCTCAGACATGTGTCTAAAACAACAGTTCAGCGAACACTATTGCATATGGGGCTCAGAAGCAGATGTATGGTTACTGCGCCTCCTCTAACAAAGTTTCATCAGCAAAAAAGGCTTCAGTGTTCATGTCAGTATTGCAGTTAGACCTTTGCTGATTGGCAAAGGGTTGCCTTCTCCGATAAGTCATGTTTTCTGCTTCATCGAATGGATGGACGTTGACGTATCAGGCAATAAATATCAGATAAGAAACATAGACATGCATTGCCCTTGATGATCACATTGCTGATTGTCTTTCCTGGAGTGGATGGGATCTTCCAGCAAGACAATGTGACATGTCACACGGCTAGACATGTCTGACATTGGTTGGAAGAGCATAACTAAGACTTCCAAGTACACAAAGTATAGCCTCGCCATTCACCTGAATACAAGATATATATTATCCCTACAATGTAATCTAAAAAGCCATAACCTACCTGCAAACTCATGTTCTATCAGTTTTTTGCTTCCCACACACAGGTATAGATCTGCAATAAATCATATAGTAACAGAAATGATTGCATAAGTCAATGATATCTATGCAATGATCAGTCAATGAAGAGAGGACACCTATGTGATGTGCAGTGTCCCCCCAACCCTACTGCACCAAACACTATTTGGACATCTATTTAGTACAGATTGTCCTGACAGGACAAACCTTTTCTATGCATTTTCATATCATACATAGAGGTCCCATACCAAGGACCCCCATCTATAAGCCAGAGTTATGGTTAGCTCTCACTCTGTTAAGTTTTTGGAAAAGTTTGTTGTTTTTGTATTTTATTGTTTTTGAGAGATTTGTGACAAATTCAGGATACCCCAATAAGGCTAGAATAAAACATACATATTAATGCAGTTTTCTATCTGCATTCACAAAAGGACATAAATGGCATAATTTTTGTAGAGATTTCAGAACTAAGGACGACATGTATTAAGATCGGCGCGTCGGAGCACCCGTTTTCAAGCGCCCGAACGTGAAAGCTGCATCTCATTTATGTCGGCGCCCGAGGTGCGCTCATACATGCGGTGTAAAGTTTCCTGCGCCTCGCCAGTGTGTGAGGCGCATTGCAGAACTTAGGCGCAGAAGGACTGCGCCTAACATGTATTCCGATTCCAGACAGGCTGGAAATCTGCGAAAAATAATTAAACATGTAATTGAATAGCAAAATGAGTTGTCTTTGAAATGAATGAATAAATAAAGTGAAAATTCAAAGTTCAATAATACATTTCAATGTATAGAAAAAGTTGATCATTTAAAATCAAAGGAAATATATCTAAGCTCTCCAAAGAAAGAAATAATAGCTAGAACAGGTCTTAAAAATTACGTCCGGTATTACATCCTGATTGCCATAGGAATCCATTGTAAGCTAATAGTTCATTGTTTTAGCCACATTTGGTGATGTTTCTACGGATGTAAATACGTCTAGAACGAAGCCCAGGGAACATAGAAATCCTGCTTGGAGACATGTGCTGTGCTGGCTCTTGCTGGACATACTAAATAGAATAAAATGTGAATGAAGAACAAATACATTTAAAAAAAAACAAAAAAACAACCAATACAACATCTGTGCAACCTCTGTGCAACATCTGTGCAACCTCTGGGCAACATTGTGCAACATCTGCATTGCTTATGTGCTGTTACATTAGTGTAATTTCCAGGGACTTGGGAATACATTTGGTAGTGGATATATTTTTCTTTGAGCCTTATCTATATATTGTCATTAATGTGATTGTCAAAACTGTATTTATACACTGATTTAATTTTTCCGGCACTTGAATATGTCTGTTGATTAAGTAATTCATTTCAATAAGCAAGCCATTTTATTCTTCATACTGTGTAATGTAGCTCCGAGGCGAAATTTGTTCCGTAATTACATTGCAAATACGTGCCACAAAGTGTGGCACGTATTTGCAATGTAAATCCGGAACGGATTTCGCCTCTGAAGTACAGTCACCATTATTTACTATGGGGACTGTATCTCCGACGCGAAATCCGTTTCGGATTTACATAAAAAGCGTAAAAAAAAGAATAAAAAAATAAATAATAAAATAAAAATATTAAATAAAAAATTTGGTATCGAATGAAAATGGGACTTCCGGGGGCGGGACTACTAATGGTGGCCGCATCTTAACTGAGCTCTCACCGCCTGACTAAATAACCTCTAAAATCTGGACACCCAGCATACCTGACTAACCTCAGGGACAGTGCTTACACCTAGGACTGTCTCCCAGACCGGTGAAGAGCCCCCTCTGACCATCCCGGAGGTCCAGGAGCCCGATCACAGCTCCGCTCTTCTGGCGCCGCCTGCAGCGGCATAGCCTGCAACCTGCGCATTCACCCGCTCCCCGTAACCGATCACCGCCGGGATCCCAACCTCCCCGCGCACGAAGGAGGACTCGGAGGGGGCGTCCCGTATCCGGACTGGGCTCCAGTAGTGGGCTTACCGGCCGATACAGCAGCTCCCCAGTGCACACTCGCAACCTCAACTGTGAGCGACGCGCCAGCACGGAACCTCGTGACCGGGCCGGAGCCGACGTGCGACCACCGCACTGCCTCAGCGTGCGTACAGGTGGGAGAAACAGAGCGCAGAGACCGGGATCGGTGACCTCGGCAGCTAGATGGTTGGCGCTCCCCCACACCGCCACTTTACTCATTTAGTGGCGGGAGTCGCGGCCATCTTAAGCAGGGGACTCTGCCTTTAGCCACCTGCACGGTGGAACTGCTCTCCCCTCATCAGGCAGTATAACGGCCTCAGCTCATATTATAACTTTCCTCTGGTCCCCCAGGCTGGCATCTCCACCATCTCACTTATATCCAAAGGGGAAAGTCTTTATCGACTGCAGGAATCCCCCCTGCCCCCCTCCTTCTTCTCCCCCGCTTTTAGGCGGGAAGAGGCGCCATTTCAGCTTTCTCAACCCCCTCTGTCTGCAGTACATTCCTACAGCACTC
This sequence comes from Phyllomedusa bahiana, assembly GCA_025379985.1. Lineage (NCBI taxonomy): Eukaryota > Metazoa > Chordata > Amphibia > Anura > Hylidae > Phyllomedusa > Phyllomedusa bahiana. Next base: position 37,749 of record JAODAL010019918.1, on the reverse strand, counting down.
CTAGTTGCAGACCAACGAAGGCCTTAAAGTGCCTCATCTCATAAAAGAAACCTAACACAAGCAAGGGCAATAGCATAGAACGCAATAAATACTTCTTAATCTGCTTTCTAGCTATTTTGGCGGGACAGTGGCCATTTTAAAGTGCACATACCGCCCGATATTTAACATACTCTGAAGTAACCCACCTCTAAGTTGCCCTGTGGGACCATCAATAAAGGAACTCAAGTGTCCATCATATATACCCACACTGTCAAGTGAGCTTAAATCATCTGGACAAGCACTCTAGCATTATACACCTCCCCCACTGCCTGCACAGTGCTGCACAGCATACAACCTCACCCCAAGCAACAATATCGGCTAGGACACAGCACCATCTAGTGGACGCCTTCAGTAAAGCTGCTCCAAACACCTACTCTAACTAAATTAATCCTGTCTCCACACAAAGGGGACGCTAAGCGGAAATCCGCTCCACCGCAATTAACCACAAGTGCCTTGCGAACCACGGGCCCAGCAACAGGCATAACTCCATCTACGGCGCCCCCTGGCTCCTAACAGGCTCACCCAACTCTCTCCGTGCATGGAAAAGTGAAATAATAATCACGGAGGGGTCCAGCGCCTGATACACCTGGTCGGCTGTCGTCTCTCTCCCCCCTGCCATCCAGGATGGACAAATTCCTACAGAATCCCAACACCCCACTTACACAACGCCAAAAGAAACTCTCTCAAATCCCACACTCATCTCCATCTATTGTCACAAGAGGCCAGTCACTAAAAGATAAAACCATGCCGAAATCTGATTCCTCCAAACCTGCGGCAATGGAGGAGTCACAGATTCTTCTCAGCACTAATGACATCACGCCACCCAACCTCTCTCCCCCAGCAAGCCCTGCAGCCTCGCAAGCCTCAGATAGCGAACAGGCAATTTCAATGGCACAGGAGGCCTGCCGTCTCATGACACCATACTTTGACAAACAAATTAGTATGATCCGGGCATCCGTCAACTCCGCTTTAGCACAGATAACAGCCAATGCCCAAAAGATCGCAGACCTTGAAACTAGAGTTGCCTCTTGTGAGTCCACCATCACTGCTGCTGAGAACGACATATCGAACAACCAGAACGCAACCATTATCCTGCGCGACAAACTAGAAGATCTGGAGAACCGCGAACGCCGTAACAACCTGCGTTTTGTCGGCATTCCTGAAACTATCACAGCAGCAGAACTTCCCCTCTATCTGGCCAAAGACCTCGCATCGGCCCTGAAGCTAAACCTACCACAGGACCCTCTCTACATCGAAAGAGCCCACCGCCTGGGCCCACCCCGGGGGGGGGGGAGAGGCGACAAGCCACGACAAGTCATAGCGAGATACGCTAATTGGACCGTGAAAGAAATGGTTCTAAAAGCTTATCGCAGCCAGCGCACACTCATAGTGAATGGGGACTCAATTCTCATCTTCCAGGACTTTTCAGCGACAGCAACCTCCAAATGAAGAGCCTTCACCCCACTGTGCCGATTGCTATATGAACGCAACGTTCACTTTCAACTACTCTACCCAGCCCGGCTGCGGGTTACCGCCGACGGCAAAACGACCATCTACAAGAACCCGGACGAAGCCCGACATCGCCTGTTCCCTCATGAACCGGACTGACCAGTATCTCTTAATCATCCAGCTAGCCTGATGCTGGCTTACCCTTCTTAGATTGCTAACATGCTAATCTTGTCTCATTTGTTATTCTTGTATGTTTATTGTCTTTTTTATCTTATAGTTGGTTCCCACGCCCGGGGAACGTGTCCTTCCCTTACGGGGGGGGGCGTCTGGCCACCTGAGGAGGTCCACACCGAGGGGATCCGCTGCTCGCTGGGACAGGGGACCCTCACATACCGATCTACGACCATGGCATCTACAACCATCACCATCTGGAATAGGATGAGTACTACCTCTCCTACGCTGACAACCCACACACACTCTAACACATCCATTCGATTTGCCACATGGAACGTAGCAGGGCTAAATACACCAATCAAACGTAAAAAAGTCCTCACTCATCTAAAGAGGCTGGGGGCACACATCATATTCCTACAGGAAACACACTGGCGAAGGGAGGATCAGGGATTCTTGAAGGCCCCTTGGCTGAGCAGCTGTCATACGGCTTCATACACCTCTAAGTCCCGTGGAGTGGCGATCTTATTCCACAATAGCCTCTCTATAACAATCCATGATTCACATGCAGACCCCTCGGGCTACTTCCTCTACCTTGATGTTACTATCAGTGGAGTGCCTTCCCCACCATAAAACACCAGGCCCAGACGGTCTGCCCTCGGAATACTACACCATCCTAAGCCCAGGTATAATCACCCCTCTAACTAATTACATCAATGCGATTTATAAAGGCCACATAAACCCTTCAGACTTCTATGAATCCCGAACCATTCTCCTCCCGAAACCACAAAGGGACCCGACGCAGCCACAATCCTATCGTCCTATATCCCTCCTCAACCAGGACTACAAAATTCTCACCAAAATACTAGCGGATCGGCTACAATCGATCATAAGCCCCCTTCTAACACCTTCACAATTAGGATTCCTGCATCACAAACATTCCACGGTAGGCATACGCACGGCGATAGCAGCCACGACCCTGGAACATGACCCCAGACAACCCACCTCCATGCTGCTGGGTCTAGACGCCGAAAAGGCCTTTGACTCTGTATCATGGAGATTCCTCAACACTACCTTACGTCATCGTGGCTTTGGGAACACTTTTCTCACCTTCCTGCAACACAACCAAAATCACTCCTCCACTACTCTCACTGTGAATGGTCTTAACTCTAACCCAATTCCCATTCAAAGGGGCACCCGCCAAGGCTGCCCCCTCTCCCCCCTCCTCTTTAACCTCTCAATAGACCCACTTATTCGTCACCTTGAAACCGTGACCCCATTCACCGGCATTAAGCTGGGCACCCAGGAAATCAAATTATCAGCATTTGCAGATGTAAATACGTCTAGAACGAAGCCCAGGGAACATAGAAATCCTGCTTGGAGACATGTGCTGTGCTGGCTCTTGCTGGACATACTAAATAGAATAAAATGTGAATGAAGAACAAATACATTTAAAAAAAAAACAAAAAAACAACCAATACAAACATCTGTGCAACCTCTGTGCAACATCTGTGCAACCTCTGGGCAACATGTGTGCAACATCTGCATTGGCTTATGTGCTGTTACATTAGTGTAATTTCCAGGGACTTGGGAATACATTTGGTAGTGGATATATTTTTATTTGAACCTCATCTATATATTGTCATTAATGTGATTGTCAAATCTGTATTCATACATTGATTTAATTTTTCCGGCACTTGAATATGTCTGTTGATTAAGTAATTCATTTCAATAAGCAAGCCATTTTATACTACATACGAGGTACTGTAGCTCCGAGGCGAAATTTGTTCCGTAATTACATTGCTAATACGTGCCACAAAGTGTGACACGTATTTGCAATGTAAATCCGGAACGGATTTCGCCTCTGAAGTACAGTCACCATTATTTACTATGGGGACTGTATCTCCGACGCGAAATCCGTTTCGGATTTACATAAAAAGCGTAAAAAAAAGAATAAAAAAATAAATAATAAAATAAAAATATTAAATAAAAAATTTGGTATCGAATGAAAATGGGACTTCCGGGGGCGGGACTACTAATGGTGGCCGCATCTTAACTGAGCTCTCACCGCCTGACCAAATAACCTCTAAAATCCGGACACTCGGCATACCTGACTAACCTCAGGGACAGTGCTTACGCCTAGGACTGTCTCCCAGGCCGGTGAAGAGCCCCCACTGACCATCCCGGAGGTCCAGGAGCCCGATCACGACTCCGCTCTTCTGGCGCCGCCTGCAGCGGCATAGCCTGCAACCTGCGCATTCACCCGCTCCCCGTAACTGATCACCGCCGGGATACCAACCTCCCCGCACACGAAGGAGGACTCAGAGGAAGCGTCCCACATCCAGACTGGGCTCCAGCAGTGGGCTTACCGGCCGATACAGCAACTCCCCAGTGCACACTCGCAACCTCAACTGCGAGCAACGCGCCAGCACGGAACCTCGTGACCGGGCCGGAGCCGCCGAGCGACCACCGCACTGCCTCAGCGTGCGTACAGGTGGGAGAAACAGAGCGCAGAGACCGGGATCGGTGACCTTGGCAGCTAGATGGTTGGCGCTCCCCCACACCGCCACTTTACTCATTTAGTGGCGGGAGTCGCGGCCATCTTAAGCAGGGGACTCTGCCTTTAGCCACCCGCACGGTGGAACTGCTCTCCCCTCATCAGGCAGTATAACGGCCTCAGCTCATATTAGAACTTTCCTCTGGCCCCCCAGGCTGGCATCTCCACCATCCCACTTATTTCCAAAGGGGAAAGACTTTATCGACCGCAGGAATCCCCCCTGCCCTCCCTCCTTCTTCTCCCCCGCTTTTAGGCGGGAAGAAGCGCCCTTTCAGCTTTCTCAACCCCCTCCGTCTCCAGCACTCCTAGTTGCAGACCAATGAAAGCCTTAAAGTGCCTCGTCTCATAAAAGAAACCTAACACAAGCAAGGGCAGTAGCATAGAACGCAATAAATAATTCTTAACCTGCTTTCTAGTTATTTTGGCGGGAACAGCGGCCATTTTAAAGTGCACATACCGCCTGATATTTAACATACTCTGCAGTAACCCACCTCTAAGTTGCCCTGAGGGCCCATCAATAAAGGAACTCAAGTGTCCATCATATATAACCACACTGTCAAGTGAGCTTGAATCATCTGGACAAGCACTCTAGCATTATACACCTCCCCCACTGCCTGCACAGTGCTGCACAGCATACAACCTCACCCCAAGCAACAATATCGGCTAGGACACAGCACCATCTAGTGGACGCCTTCAGTAAAGCCGCTCCAAACCCCCACTCTAACTAAGGTACTCATGTCTCCACACAAAGGGGACACTAAGCTCCACCGCAATTAACCACAAGTGCCTTGCGAACCACGAGCCCAGCAACAGGCATAACCCCGTCTACGGCGCCCCCTGGCTCCTAACAGGCTCACCCAACTCTCTCCGTGCATGGAAAAGTGAAATAATAACCACGGAGGGGTCCAGCGCCTGATACACCTGATCGGCTGTCGTCTCTCTCCCCCCTTCCATCCAGGATGGACAAATTCCTACAGAACCCCAACACCCCATCTACACAGCGCCAAAAGAAACTCTCTCAAATCCCACACTCGTCTACATCTATTGTCACAAGAGGTCAGTCACTAAAAGATAAAACCATACCGAAATCTGATTCCTCCAAACCTGCGGCAATGGAGGAGTCACAGATTCTTCTCAGCACTAATGACATCACGCCACCCAACCTCTCTCCCCCAGCAAGCCCTGCAGCCTCGCAAGCCTCAGATAGCGAACAGGCAATTTCGATGGCACAGGAGGTCTGCCGTCTCATGACACCATACTTTGACAAACAAATTAGTATGATCCGGGCATCCGTCAACTCCGCTTTAGCGCAGATAACAGCCAATGCCCAAAAGATCGCAGACCTTGAAACTAGAGTTGTCTCTTGTGAGTCTACCATCACTGCTGCTGAGAACGATATATCGAACAACCAGAACGCAACCATTATCCTGCACGACAAACTAGAAGATCTGGAGAACCGCGAACGCCGTAACAACCTGCGTTTTGTCGGCATTCCTGAAACTATCACAGCAGCAGAACTTCCCCTCTATCTGGCCAAAGACCTCGCATCGGCCCTGAAGCTAAACCTACCACAAGACCCTCTCTACATCGAAAGAGCCCACCGCCTGGGCCCACCCCGGGGGGGGGAGAGGCGACAAGCCACGACAAGTCATAGCGAGATACGCTAATTGGACCGTGAAAGAAATGGTTCTAAAAGCTTACCGCAGCCAGCGCACACTCATAGTGAATGGGGACTCGATTCTCATATTCCAGGACTTTTCAGCGACAGTAACCTCCAAACAAAGAGCCTTCACCCCACTGTGCCGATTGCTATATGAACGCAACGTTCGCTTTCAACTGCTCTATCCAGCTCGGCTGCGGGTTACCACCGACGGCAAAACGACCATCTACGAGAACCCGGACGAAGCCCGACATCGCCTGTTCCCTCATGAACCGGACTGACCAGTATCTCTTAATCATCCAGCTAGCCTGATGCTGGCCCATCCTTCTTAGATTGCTAACATGCTAATCTTGTCTCATTTGTTATTCTTGTATGTTTATTGTCTTCTTTATCTAATAGTTGGTTCCCACGCCCGGGGAATGTGTCCTTCCCTTACAGGGGGGGGGGGGGCGTCTGGCCACCTGAGGAGGGCCAAACTGTGGGGATCCGCTGCTCTCTGGGACAGGGGACCCTCACATACCGATCTACGACCATGGCATCTACGACCATCACCATCTGGAATAGGATGAGTACCATCTCTCCTACGCTGACAACCCACACACACTCTACCACATCCATTCGATTTGCCACATGGAACGTAGCAGGGCTAAATACACCAATCAAACGCAAAAAAGTCCTCACTCATCTAAAGAGGCTGGGGGCACACATCATATTCCTACAGGAAACACACTGGCGAAGGGAGGATCAGGGATTCCTGAAGGCCCCCTGGTTGAGTAGCTGTCACACGGCTTCATACAGCTCCAAGTCCCGTGGAGTGGCGATCTTATTCCACAATAGCCTCTCCATAACAATCCATGACTCACATGCAGACCCCTCGGGCTACTTCCTCTACCTTGATGTTACTATCAGTGGAGTGCCTTCCCCACCATAAAACACCAGGCCCAGACGGTCTGCCCTCGGAATACTACACCATCCTAAGCCCAGGTATAATCACCCCTCTAACTAATTACATCAATGCGATTTATAAAGGCCACATAAACCCTTCAGACTTCTATGAATCCCGAACCATTCTCCTTCCTAAACCACAAAGAGACCTGACGCAGCCACAATCCTATCGTCCTATATCCCTCCTCAACCAGGACTACAAAATTCTCACCAAAATACTAGCGGATTGGCTACAATTGATCATAAGCCCCCTTCTAACACCTTCACAATTAGGATTCCTGCATAACAAACATTCCACGGTAGGAATACGCACGGCGATAGCAGCCACGACCCTGGAACATGACCCCAGACAACCCACCTCCATGCTGCTTGGTCTAGACGCCGAAAAGGCCTTTGACTCTGTATCATGGAGATTCCTCAACACTACCTTACGTCATCGTGGCTTTGGGAACACTTTTCTCACCTTCCTGCAACACAACCAAAATCACTCCTCCACTACTCTCACTGTGAATGGTCTTAACTCTAACCCAATCCCCATTCAAAGGGGCACCCGCCAAGGCTGCCCCCTCTCCCCCTCCTCTTTAACCTCTCAATAGACCCACTTATTCGCCACCTTGAAACCGTGACCCCATTCACCGGCATTAAGCTGGGCACCCAGGAAATCAAATTATCAGCATTTGCAGACGACCTGATGCTATATATCTCCAACCCAATGGTCGGTCTACCACACATTCTAACGGATATCCAAAAATATGGAATGTTGTCGGGCTTCAAGGTTAACGAACACAAATCCGAGGCTCTTATTTTGAAGGGCAGATCGACACCACCGTGTACAAATTATTACCCCTTTAAGTGGCGAACTGATTCTTTAACATACCTGGGGGTCCGAGTCACCAGGAAAGCAACCTCCCTCTATTCTGAGAACATAAGACCGTTCATTAGATCCCTCGAGTCCCATTTCAACATTTGGAAAAATCTCACATTATCTCCCCTAGGTAGAGCCAATATTATCAAACTAGTTATATTCCCTAAGCTTCTCTACATTCTTCAATCTCTCCCGATCTACCTCAAACCCAAAGATATGAAGTGGATTAATGCCTGTTTTATTAGATTTATATGGAATAACCGCAGACCCCGATTAGCTATGAGGTTTCTTTACCAGCCCAAAAAAAAATGGGGGTATCAACTTCCCGAACATCCAGTTGTATAACCTAGCAACCCAACTTCGTGTCATAGGGGACTGGATACTCAACAAATCACTCTACACTAACATTAAAATAGATCAACAACTAGCACATAATATACCCCTCACTTGCATTCTACACATGCCATACTCAGACATCCCACAGCACCTAAAAACCAATCCTCTTATAATCACTACCTGGAAGGTGTGGAATAAGGCAAGACAAATACAGGGTCTTAACCCGAGATATTCACTCCTCCTCCCCTTCCAGGGAAATCCACACTTCCAGGGAGGTCGAGCTCATGGCGAATTCACCCGCTGGCGGCGAGCGGGAATTGAAAAAATAGGCCATTTAATAGACCCAATGACGAGGAAGCCATTTCTTTTCAATGAAGCCAGACTAAAATTTGACCTTATTGGTCCCCAACCATTCCACTACTTACAAGCATGTAGCTACATGTATGAAGTCACCAAACACCTCAGGGCCCGGGATTGGGACGACCCCTATGTAGCACTGACTTCATCTACCCATATGTCCAAGGGCCAGATCACACGCTACTGTAACTCACTTCGTTCTCCGCTGGATTACACCAGCAAACTACAGGGCCTGACCTCCTGGACAACGCACATCAACTCCATATCCATAGGAGACATCCTAAATTCTCTAACAATAGCAGCGAAATATATCCCCTCCATGTCCTACTGGGAAATGGCATTTCGTATAGCACATAGGGCATATGTCTCCCCACACAGGGGTTACCTAATGGGTACTTCCTCCTCCCATGCCTGTCCCAAATGCCACTCCCCACACGCTGACCTCATACATTGCCTCTGGTCATGCCCCCAAATTCAGTCCTTCTGGACCCGAATTCGCTCATTTGTAACCCCAAGCCTACTTCATTACTGCCCTGACTCCCAGGAATGGTGCATCTTTGGCCTCCTTCCGCCAGGATCCCCCAGCCTCTCTAGTCCCCATAAGAAGCTACTATATTACATATCAGCAGCAGCAAGGAAAACCATACTACACTGCTGGATTCACCCATCCCCCCCGCCACACAAATTATTTATAGAGAAACTTTCCCACTTATTTCGGATGGACTGGGTGGAAACTTCCCTATATAAAGAGCAGAAAGGAAAACAATTTTATCAGTTATGGAAAAACTTCATTATGCTACTTCCGACCCATATTCGATCAAAACTCAAGCAATGTTTCAGCCTTACTACCTGGTATTTGGCATACCAAATCTCAGGAGACGGCCCTAACTGGTAAATTTCACCACAAGCGGTGTTGCCAGCATGTTAAACGACAACGGACCTCTTACGCTTCCGCGGGTGAGCCAGACGTCCCCCTCTCCACCTCCTCCCCCCCCGGGCTTCCCTCCTCCCCTTCCCCCTTCCCTTTGTCTTTATTGTTCTTCAATGTTGTTCTAGTTCTAACTTTAATGGTCTTCTCCAGGATCTAGGGTGCGCCCTTCGACCGCAGCCACCCACTCACAGGCGGATTGCGTCTGCTCCGAGACATAAATATAACAACCTAGACTGACATGGGGTGCCTGGATATGTGAAATAACTTCGAGGGCAGTGTCCTCGGGGACATTCAAGATATTCTAGTCCCCAAGCCTCATTCTTAGAAACCATAGCCCGGGGCCACGGGATCACGCCTGGGTGGTTGGCTGTGCTCTGAGATCCCCCTTGCTGGGGTTGCACACTGAGACTAGCATCTCACTGATCGCCATAACTATTGATGACCCTGCCATATGATTCTCAATCCTACATTGGTAATTATTGGTCATCACGACTATCAGACCACATTCTATGCCCACGATTTGGTAGACCATAGGGACAATACCACTCATCATATTTGTACAGGAGAGGATCACCTGTCTCGTGGTCTTATCTCTAGCAGTCCCCTCCCGGATTTGGGGTGCCCCCTCGGGGCACGACTACCTGTCCAAGGAGAGCATCGCGTCTGCCCTGGAACACAGAAGTGATGACCCGGGCTGGCGTGGTGAGACTGGATATGTGGGATGGTTCCTGGGGTTGTGGCCCTGGAGAACAACCAGGATACCTTTAGTCTTAGACCTGGTCCACGAGAGCCGCGGCCCAAGGCCCTGGGATCACGCCTAGGCGACTAGCTGCGCTCGGTAACCACCTTTTGTGGGATCGCACGGCGCCGCCAATATCTCATGGATCGTCATGGTTGATAATGTCTCGGTTATATGGCTATTAGTTTTGAACTGGTAAATAATTGCTGCCATGACTACTGTGTCATAATCTATGCTCATGTATTTGTAAACCACTGGAATTGTATTATTCATCATATCTGTATAGGAGAGGACCATCTGTCCCATGTTATATGACCTTTCCCTGGTTTGTAATTGCTGTTTTACATTCCAAAAATTTCTTCAATAAAAACATGTTGGAAAAAAAAAAAAATTTGGTATCCATACGACTGTAATAACCTGTAGAATTAATCTAACAAGTTATTAAGGGTGAAATGTGAATGGTGTAAAAAAAAATGTAAAAAACAAAAATATTTTTAAAAAAAATGTAAAATAAATTCTTCAATTATTTATCAGTGAACTTAAACTGCTCCCCCATAAAGTACAACTCATCTCGAATAAAACGAGGCCTCATACAACTGCGTCAGTGAAAAAATTACAGATACAACTGTTGAAATGCAAGGAGGCAAAAACTAAAAAAATGTTCTGGTCATTAACTACTTTTCAGGCGTTCGGCTTAAGGCCGTGTTCACACGGCTTATTTCCGACGGATTTGTGCGCCGTATTGAGCGCACAAATCCGCCGTGAATAAGGGGCGGGATAGGGGCGGGCCGGAGCGCGGCGGAGGCGCCGCTCCCGGCCCCATAGACAATGCATTGTTTACGGCGCGTCCGCGCCGTAAATAATGTGCATGTCACTTTCTCCCCCCGCGGCGGATTCGCCGAGCGGGGAGGAGCGACGGATTCCACTGTTCTCAATGAGAGCAGTGGATTACCGTAATTGCTGCCGCGGATTGGCGCCGTACTGAAGCGCAAGTCCGGCGCGCAGTACGGCGCCAATACGCGGCAGAATAAGCCGTGTGAACGAGGCCTAAGGGGTTAAAAATGTCTCTATTTCCTAGCAAGAAAGCCGTGTGCTCAAGTGACAGTGAGAATTGAAGTGCATGCAATGTGCCATCACTTAGGTCCTACACTCAATCAGTTCAGGCACCCCACGGTCGTCACTCCTGGGGCACTCCACAGCTTCGATCCTGGAAGGAGGGCACCTATAAACTACCCCACAATGTTGTACATGATATAGCAATGGGGACCCTTATCAGCCTCAGGCTGTCTTAATAGTGATAGCAGCAGTGTCACACTGGAGTTCCTTGGTTTCACTTGAGTAAACTAGTAATGAGGGCCCATCCTCTGTCTATAAAGGACATATGCATAATAAATGCAGGGTTTAATAGGATATCTGGTAAGTGGTTCAAAAGTCACCTCCAAAAGAGTTTGTTTTCTGCTAGATCTTTAGAGCCTTGGGGTACATTATTGTATCAAAGTTTAGGCACTGTAGAGGATCCTGCTCAGACCTTGGATGCCAGCGCTGAAGAACATGACACAGGGGCTTGCAATCACTGCTATAGAAGAAAGGGTTAAATCCTGGGATCAAAGTTTTCTCCAATCCTGGCAGCTGTCCTCCCACAGGTGATTGAGCAGATATGGTGCCCGTGCCCCCATGATCACCTTTACATTAGAATGTGTTAACTACCTGAGGTCCTTGACGTACTATTATGTTATGGTTCATTAAAGGGATGTTCCCGCCATAGACTTTGATGGCAAGCGTGACCGGCTCTCCAATCTGAGATGTAACTTTTGGGCTATCATAACCGAAATAGGTGTGGGTCCCAGAGGTGGGACCTGCAGCTATCAGACTTTGGTGGCATATCCTAGTGCTATGCCATTATAGTCTATGGAGGAAACACTCCTTAAAGGGATTACATAAATAAACAAAGTTTAAGCCTGTTGGAAGCTGGTTAAATATAATATTGTAAACCTGATACAATTATATGCAGCTGTTGAAAAAAAGTAAAATGCGAATTCAGTGGAATTAATAACATTTCTGATCAATATGTTCTTTTAAAAAAATTTGTAAAAAAATGAAAATGAAACAGATGTAATTCTTTGAAGATTTGTATTTATACAACACATATGGAGAATCATCATTCCCTGGGTGTAACATATACTATTTAGTTACATCTCTAGCTTATACAATATCAACATGCAGTAAACATTATAGAACTTACCAGCGCACAGAGGAGATCTGCTCTCAGGTCTATCACTACTTGTACTGCTTTTATAGCTGCTATTATCTCTACCAAGTTTCCTTTTCCATAGAAAATTCCAACAGGTAGATTGGAAACTGAAACTGATGCAAATTATGAATCAGCAAAATAACTGTATAACCCTGGCAGACTATCAGGTTACAAGCACGTCTAGGTTTCGATTCTTCCTCTTAACGTCTCCAATCTATACTTAGGACCAAATTCCACAGCTTCCATTCCAAACACAAATTATTTGTAATATTAATATTTCCTATAGTGGGACTCCTATAAGGGCAATTAAAAGAGTTACACAGTGTTGTATAAAATGCTTTAGAATATATTTTCTGCATTAGAATGATTGTACACACAACTTTTCCTGGAAAACTGCCACTGCTAGGAGTGGGCTGCAGAGGAGGGGGAGATATGAAGGAAGGGTTTATACTTCTCCTTCCTGCTGGATCTCCGCCTGGTTCTTTGGCTCAAAAACCATGCTGGCAATTTTCCCCAAAAAAGCAGTATGTAAAATTACCCTAAGCCTGGATTTACACATGCTGTTTTCATTAAAGTCAATGCAAGAGCTATGGGGGATGGGGGAAACGACAACAGAAATTGCAAAGCCAAAAATCGTATCATATGAATGTCTAAAAGATGCTAAAAGCAGAAAAGAAACTATCATTAAAACATAACTTTTAATATATAATCACCCAAAAAACTATAAATAATTTTAGAAATTAGAACAATTGCAAAACCAATGCCACCACAGCTAGAGCGACAATTTCTCAATGACTTGATCAGTATGTCATATATCCAGATATCAGACAAATATATATACAATGGCTAATCACCTACATATGTATCCTAGTAAAAATAGTAAGAACTTTTGATTAAAAGAATTGTACTTTTATAATTCCAGATTGAATATAGTGGGGCTGATTTATTGGAACCAGAGTAGGTGTACTGTCCCTGATAATCACCCTAAACGTATGTCCTGTCAAAAAGCGGCGGTATCCCACCTATCATTATCGCTCCAGTAGGAGCATAGTGTACGCTATACCACCTAAGTCTCCTGAGGAACCTGATATCTAAATAGGGAGGAACGCTTCAGGACTTGACAGCCCTTTGTGTTGTCTATCACTTTTAGAGTCTTGGCAATTTTTTTACAGAGTCAGCCACCTTATATTGGTGCTGCCTCTTTCGGGGCGATTAGTCCGCTTCTTGACAGGACATAAGTGTAGGGTGATTGTCAGGGACAGTACACCCACTCCTGTTGGAATACAGCAGCCCCACTATCTTCTATCTGGAAACAGCAAAGAGAAACTCTTCTAATCATAAGTTCATACTTTGTTTACTATGATACATTTGGAGGTGATTAGCCATTGTATATACAGTATATTTGCCTGATATCTGGATATATGACATACTGATCAAGTCATTGAGAAATTGTCACTCTAGCTGTGGTGGTTTTGCAAGTGTTCTGATTTCTAAAAATATATATAGTTTTTAGGGCGATTATATATTAAAAGTTATGTTTTAATGACAGTTTATTAAGTTTTTGGTTCCACTGTGATTTCGTTTTCAGAATTCTTGACTTCAGTATTTTTTGTATCATTTGTGATTTTAAAATCAGAAAAGAAGCCTGAGTGATAGTATTCATAGACTGTATGTATCCTATCCTTTGTCTAGAAAGGCAACTGATTAGTGTGAACATAGATTAGCAATAATGGCACCTGAGAATGTCTCTTGGTGACCGCAATAAAACAGAGTGAATTACTGTACCTTATACATGGGAAAGAGGGCAAGTCTGTATTGTCTACACAGTGCAGAGCAGGAGGGATGTACAGTACTGTACTTTATACGTGGGGATTGGGAAGAGAAGGAGACTGTACCTTATACACAGTGCAGCAAAGGAGATTGTACCTTTTTCATTAAGTAGAGGAGGAGACTACTTTATACAAGAGGCAGAGGAGAAGACTGTACCATTTACACAGTGCAGAGAAGGAGACTGTACGTTATTCATGAGACAGAGACACATGTACTATATATACGTGGCATAGAAAGAGACTGTACCGTATGCACAGTGCAGAGAAGGAAACTGTACCTTATACATGGGACAGAGGAGGAGACTGTACCATATACACAGTGCAGAGGATGTGACTATATTTTATATGGGGCAAAAAAGGAGACTGTACCTTACACATGGGACAGAGGAGAAGACTGTACCCTATACATGAGACGGAAGAGAAGACTGTACCATATAGGAGACAGTAATATATATATATATATATATATATATATATATATATATACACATATTTATGCATGGGAGGAGGCTGTACCTCATAAATTAAGGATAGTGTGTAAAGGAGGGCAAAAGTTTATATAAATGTGTATATATATATATATATATATATATATATATATATATATATATATATATATATACAGGGCCGGACTGGGAATAAAAATCAGCCCTGGCACAAAGTCCCCAGCAGCCCACATACAATATCCGCTTAAAAAATGCCCCTTGTTCTCGCACCTCGCCACTTTCTAAAATAAACTGCACTATAAAGCTGCTTTCACACGGAGAGTTTTTGGTGCATTTTGTGCAGAAAGGCAGAGCAGTTAATGCTGAACATTTCTGCACAAAAAAAAAAAAGGCATCAAAAAATGCACCAAAACCGCTCCGTGTGAAAGCCCCTTACACACAAGCAAGGAAGAAAGAAACAGTGGTGCAGAGAAACCCCTCATCACAGAGTCAGGTGTGCACTTGCTTTACAATCAGGGACAAGCCCACACTGTACATAAGCAACAGCATAACCTACAACCTCACCAATCACATCACCAGTAGTCAGGTCACCATCACATGAATACAGCACTGATTCAACACAGAAGTAAAATGACCCCTGACAGCAGGGACTCACAGGAGACGTCATCATGATGGGAGTTGTTCTCTTCTCCTTTTCTTCTCCATCTGCCCAAACCTCCATGACGTCTTCCCTTGTTGCTCCCTTCCATTTCTTTCTCTGTCCAGTACAGCATGCAGTGTCTTCTTCTAGTGGTCACTACTCGTCCCTGTAGAATTTACCACAAATACATCTTAGGCTCCTCTCTCTTCCAGCACTTTCCTATCAATTCCCCAAACAGCATATGTTAGACCCTAAAAATTAGAAATTAAAAAATGTCAGATAAGTGGCATGCAAATAGGTAGACCCCCATTAGGCAGGCAGGGCCAGTATGTAGATAGGCAGGGCCAGTATGTAGGCAAGCAGGGCCAGTATATAGGTAGGCAGGGACAGTATACAGGCAGACAGGGCCACTTATAGGCAGAAAGGGACAGGACAGGGACAGTATATAGGCAGGCAGGACAGTGTATAGGCAGCCAGGGCAGTGTATAGGTAGGCAGGGCTATTATAGGCAGCCACGGCAGTGTATAGGTAGGCAGTGCTATTATAGGCAGCCAGGGCAGGGTATAGGCAGCTAGGGCAGGGCAGGGTATAGGCAGCCAGGGCAGGGCATCATATAGCCAGGCAGGGTATAGGTAGCCAGGGCAGTGCATCATATAGCCAGGCAGGGCATCATATAGCCAGGCAGGGTATAGGTAGCCAGGCAGGATATAGGTAGCCAGGGCAGGGCATCATATAGCCAGGGCAGGGCATCATATAGGTAGCCAGGGCAGGGCATCATATAGGTAGCCAGGGCAAAGCATCATATAGCCAGGGAAGGGCATCATATAGGTAGCCAGGGCAGGGCATCATATAGCCAGGGCAGGGCATCATATAGGTAGCCAGGGCAGGGCAGGGCATCATATAGCCAGGGCAGGGCATCATATAGGTAGCCAGGGCATGTCATCACATCGCCAGGGCATCATGTAGGTAGCCAGGGCATGGCATCATATAGCCAGGGCGGTGCATCATATAAGTAGCCAGGGCAGGGCATCATATAGGTAGCCAGGGCAGGGCATCATATAGCCAGGGCAGGGCATCATATAGCAAGCCAGGGCAGGGCATCATATACGTAGCTAGGACTGGGCATCATATTGGTAGCCAGGGCAGGGCATCATATAGTCAGGGCAGGGTATAGGTAGCCAGGGCAGGGCATCATATAGGTAGCCAGGGCAGGGCATCATATAGCCAGGGCAGGGCATCATATAGGTAGCCAGGGCAGGGCATCATATAGCCAGGGCAGGGCATCATATAGGTAGCCAGGGCAGGGTATCATATAGGTAGCCGGGGCAGGGCATCATATAGCCAGGGCAGGGCATATAGGTAGCCAGGGCAGGGCATCATATAGCCAGGGCAGGGTATCATATAGGTAGCCAGGGCAGGGCATCATATAGCCAGGCAGGGTATAGGTAGCCAGGGCAGGGCATCATATAGGTAGCCAGGGCAGGGTATCATATAGGTAGCCAGGGCAGGGTATCATATAGGTAGCCAGGGCAGGGCATCATATAGGTAGCCAGGGCAGGGCATCATATAGCCAGGCAGGGCATCATATAGGTAGCCAGGGCAGGACATCATATAGCCAGGGCAGGGTTTCATATAGGTAGCCAGGGCAGGGCATCATATAGCCATGGCAGGGCAATAATAGGCAGCCAGGGACAGTAAAAAGTTTTTTAAAAAAATAAAAAAGTAATACTCACCCGGACACCCGCGGTCCCCTCCTCTTCATTCTTCACTCACTCCGGAGCCGGTGGCCGCTCACTGCAGAGAGCGGGGCCGCGGAACAGGCGCGCGATGACGTCATTACATCGCGCGCCTGCCCCGCGGCCTCCTGGGAGCTGAACAGACGGGATCAGAAGATCCCAAATGTTCAGCCTCGGCTGCTGCCTGCACCGCGCGGTGCAAGCGGAGGCCGTGATGGTTGCACGGCCGGGACAATGACCCAGCCGTGCAGACGTGTGGCGAGGGGGGGCATGTCGGCCCCCTGCCACAGGGGTCCGGTCGCTGATGCGACCATTGCGGCCCCTGTAGCGCGCCACAGACCGGCGCCGGCACTCGGGGCCCGCCGGGGGGGAACACCGTCCTCCTCGGCGGGCGATCCGAGCCGGCCCTGCGGCCCGGACCCCAGCGGCCCGCCGAGCAAATGCCTGGTTTGCCCTGTGGTCAGTCCCCGGGGCCCGTATATATAAAATATATATATATAAATATATATATATATATATATTATACAAGGAGGCAGTGCTGCTGGGTTAGACGGCCAATCAGGAGAGCTGACAGGGGTGGAGCTGGAGGTTATGTACACAGTTATAAGGGAGGGCCTGTAGGCTCTGGGTTAGTTATGGTTATGTTCTGATTTGGTTCAATAAGTTCCTGTTGTGAGCAGCAATTAAAGGGAAACCTCTATCTATTAATCCAGCAATAGACAGGGCAGGCTGAGGGCAGAGGAGAGCAGCCTGACTCACTGCAGTACCTGAGGTTGAGCAGACACAGAGAGACAGAGAAAAGATAGAGACCCAGGCAGAGTGGACACTGAGAAGAGACAGACAACTCAGAGACACAGGTGGGCAGTTTGGGGGACTGCTGAAAGAGAAAGGGACCCCAGTGAGTGGACAGAGTGTGTCCTGTGTTGCCAGACACCAACACCTTGCACAGCTGGGCTGGGATGTGAGTCAGTGCCAGCACCTTGCACAGGTGGACGGGGTAGGAACCAGAAGTGAGTTGCAAGTAGTGTCAAGATTCAAGAGAGAGGGGGTTTGACATGTGCTAAAGAGATAAGTGCCTTGCTGCCTTTGTATATGTAATGTCCGTAAGAAGAGTACCAGGAGTAAAGCTTGTATTCCCAGAGAAACTGTGTTGTCTGGTGTTATTGAGTGCCGATGCGCCACACTACCAGCACACGTCTACTATTATTACTTCCATCATCCACAATATCACCATCTAGTAACCTGCCGTTTTCTTACAAATGTACCTTATACATATTGCAAAGAAGTAGACTGTACCGTATACACAGTGCAGAGAAGGAGATTGTACTGAAGAGAAGACTACTGTATACTTCATACACTTAGCAGTAGGAGGAATCTGAAGGCCACACTCTGCTAAATGTGAACATTAAATGCTTTGAAACTAATGCACCTTACAGAATAAGGGCCACACCACTGAAAACAGCATGTCTGTCACTAGTTTGTGCTGTCCTCAGCAAAGGGGGCATAATCTATGTGACATGTTGCCTTTAAGCTCATACACCATCTGTGAGAGCATTATCATGGGTGTATCCTGCAGTTACATCTATGTGTAAATATTAAATATTAGCTATTAGTCATAGATAGGTAGTGTGATATTTTAAATGACCTGTTTAATAAAGATTATGTTTTAACCCATTAAAGAATTGGTGGCTTTTTTCATTACCCTTGTTTTTCCCCACCTTGCAAGAGCCATATGTTTTCTATATTTCCATCTACAGAGTCATATGAGGGCTTGTTTTTGAAGGACACAATGTACTTTTTAATGGTGCCATTCACTGTACTATATAATGTACTGGAAAACCACCCAAAAATAAAAACATACTCTTTTTTTAAATTTTGCACTGCAGCACCATTTTCTGTGACCTATAACTTTTTCTTCCATCTATGGACCTGAGTCAGGTCTCATTTTTTCGATCTGAAATATAGTTTTTATTGGTAACATCAGTGCATGAGCCCGTTCCATACTCCCCTAGAGACAATAGGACATACCCATACATAAATATATGGGCAAATAGTGGGCAGCAGCCGACAGGCTACAAGAGAAGGCCAGGAAGCAGGACATGGTGCTGGTGACAGACTCCATGCAGTGATCAGAGGAGAATACAGAGAGAAGGGGCCGGTTCTTGCCACTTCTGCTATGCAGATATACCTGTCCTGCCACCTCTCAACTGGGGCTACTCAATCTAGCTTGTTTCCAGAAAGAACAGGTGAAGGCCAAATGATTCAGGGGACAAGCATATAAATTAAAATATATAAAACACATATATATCAATTATCTCCACACTCAACACGTACTGTACAATTATGTCCTCAATTAATTTTAATAGTGAGCACTGTAAAAAGGAAGGAAATAAAACAGTGCTGGGACTTTTTTTGTGCATTTTCCATAATAAACATTTTACAAAATTAATATAAATTTAATAATAGTAACCAGCAACCTTTTTATCCAAAAAACAAAGCCTCATGTAGCTATATAATGTTAAAATAATATGAATACATTAAGGCAATACAAAGGCCTGGTTATTAAGGATTCAAGACATTTCTATGCATGCAATATCCTTACATAAATAAATGTGAAAAAAGGACCTTGGCATTCTTTTAGCCAAAATAAGCTGCTTTGTACAAGATCATTGTGATGGGACATAGCGGAACGCGACAGGGTGCAGTGATTGTGATTTCAGCAGAGGGTTACATGTGTCCAGTGTGGGAGCAACAGAGAAAGGAGAGCTCTAGTAGTGCTAGGATCCAAAGCTAAGATCAGGGGCATGAATTCTAAGACATACAGTACCTCACAAAAGTGAGAACACCCATCACAATTTTGTAAATATTGTTTTGTATCTTTTCATGGGACAACACTAATGGGACAATGGGACACTTTGATACAATGGAAAGTGGTCAGTGTACAGTTTGTACAACAGTGTAATTGGTGTGCTCTCAAAATAACTCAATGCACAGTCATCAATGAGTACGCCCCAAAGTGAAAATGGACAAATTCTGTCCAATTTGCCATTTTCCACCACTGTGTCATGTGACTCGTTAGTGTTACAAGGTCTCAGGTGTGAATAAATTTGGTGCTATCGCTCTTGCACGCTCTTTCATAATGGTCACTGGAAGTTCAACATGGAACCTCATAGCAAAGAACTGTCTGAGCATCTGAAAAAAATAATTGTTGCTCTATATAAAGATGACCTAGTGGTCTACCTATCTTCAGGGTGATATTTAGAAATTATGCTGCGCTTCACACTTTAGTGCTTACGCTCCCTATTGGTGAGTCAGGCTAAAGCTTCCCATACACTTAAGACTAGTGTTGAGCAAAGAGTAAAAAGTTCTAGTTCTATTAGAACCTTGAACTTTGTGATTTTCAGTTAAAATTTCTATTCAAACCAACTAAATTTCGATCCCCTTAAAGTCTCTGAGAAAAAAAAGTTCTTTTTTAATTTTTTATACCTAACAGGGAGGAAAATTTGGGGAATTAGCTTTCCAAAAGAGTAAACTGGAAAACTGGAACAACTTTTGAAAGAATTTTTGGGCTCTAAGATGACAGAAAAAAAAATTAGAGGCAAAATACTTCTCTTTTTAAACATGATTTTTTAAAAAAGGTTAAAGTTGTACACGTATTACTTCAGTGTATAAACAGATAATATAATAACACAAAAAACCCCAGATTCAATGATCGTTACAAGGGTCAAAATACAGAAGGGTTTAACGGCTGGTATCTTGGTAGATATAAACAGCGTTCCCCCGTTGCCAAAGGGATAGGGGACCGGGCGAATTATGATACTTTTTGCAGGAAAAAGCCCCTTGAAACCTGTTGTCTTATCCACCAAGGACACGCTGGGAAACCAGCATGAGGTCGAATCCTTTTCACATGAACAAAAAAAAACGGGGAATAAAACGGGTTCTCCGGTCAGCCCCCCTCCCCCCCCTAGGTCGCCCCCAAAACAAGGCCCCCCTCCAAACCGGGTTCTGAGGTGGTGCTATTCAGGGGGTACGGTAGACCGTGCGGAAAAAAGGTCAACCTTCCCCAGTCTGCAATGTTTCATAGTAAGAGAGCGGAGTTTGCATAGAATTCCTCCATGGCTGCGCGGTGGTTTTTTCTCGGAAACCCCAGGGGGATATGGACGGGCTGGAGGTAGATAGCCAAAAGGGCGAGGTATCACCAATTTTCCCCGCCAGGAAACCGGGGGAAACCGGAGTAGGTGAGCTTGGAAAAGGGGCCATTGGCGGGGGGATATAAAAAGGGAAAAAGGGCAGCCGGATCGTTTTGTATCGTGACCCCCGTAATATAGCAAAGGGTCCAGAACCCGACCCTCCGAAGGGTTTAAGTACAGCAGCTCCACCAGATGTGCAAAGAGTTCCCACCTCCTTCAACCCCCAGAGATGTTGGAAATGCGGGGTGATGGAGTGGAGAAGAGCAAAACCCGTACCAACGCTAATTTTTTGTATTTAATTCCGGGCTTTAACAAAAAGGGACGATTTATGGGCAAAAGGAAGGATCTCTCCCCCCCCCCGTCGGACCCCCAAACCCAATTCCCCTCCCCCGGGGCCTTTTGAAAAGGGGAATTTTTGTTCACCTCTCCAAAGCGCAGCCCTATACTTTGCAAGCGTCCCTTTCCCCCCCGGGGACTCCAGGAGCACCACGTTTCAAAAGAACTTGGGGTGAAAATCCAAGGAAGTTTGTTAGTCGAGAAAGGCTATGTAGTTGGTAGTATTTTAAATTTTAGAAGAGGCAACTCGTATCCCCTATAAAATGTTGTAAGATTTAGCGAGCCCGGGGGAGAGCCACTCCCAAATTCGTGCTGATGCTCTCCCCGTAGGGGGGCAAGAAATAGATTCCCGGGGGATCCAGGATTCCCTAATAGGGGCGTGAATGGCCCCTGGTTAGTAAAACAATTTGGGGGGAATGCTCTGCTAACCTGGTTTGAGGTGCGGGCTATAAAAGGGGACATCGAGTAGGAGCCTTTGGGAAGGGAACTTCGGTGTTCCCACCCAGGCAAGGCTGCCTGGGGGGGCCCCATACTCCATTTTTTCTAATTAAACCCCCCGGAACTTCGTGGGGCATTGTGGAAAAATCCAAGTGCGCAATGCCCGAGGCCAAAGTATAATGAAGATCGGGGAGTGCAAGACCACCTTCTCCCTTTTGGGTTTGTAAGGATGGTGCCCATTGGGATGTTCCTTGCCCACACAAAGTTCGGACTATTTACTGGGCCTTTAAGAAAGTCTTGAAGCAAATGGGCACAGTTTAAACAAGTAAAGGAGGCGGGGAGAGCATTCATTTTTAATTATATTTATACCCCCAATCCATGAAAAGTCCCTCTTGCCCTTTTCAATAGATCCTGACCGATTGTAAAATGTGGGGAAAGTTGAGTTCAAAGTTTTGTCAGGGTTTCGGGAAATTTTTTAAAACACCCCAGGAAAGGAAAAAGTGTGGGGGCCCCTGTAAAGGGAAAGGCAATTTCAACTGTCGGAGGGGTGGTCAATGGGTATAACCCAGTGCTACCTTTTTGACATGTTCACCTTTGGTTCTAAAGGAACCAAAATTCCCTGAAATTTTCAAGTACCACTGGAGTGACTCTAAGGATGTGAAAGGGAAAGGGAGCAGGTCGTCAGCAAAGGAGCATTTTTTTTTGTTGTTTGGAAATCTGAATCCTCGGATAGCACGCTCTGCCCTTACGTTTTGCTGGGGTGTTCCAGGGTTGGGATATACAGCAAGGGGGACAGGGGCTCCCTCCTGGTCCCAATTGCTTATCGTGAAGGTTGGATAGTGCCCGTTTATACGAATTTTGTCCCTGAGGGGTTTGGTATAGCGAAAAAGATCCTACTCGTATTGCCGGGCCCACCCATCCGTTCCAACACCCCCCGCAAAGGACCAGACGGGCATCAAAACCTTTTGGGCATCTAAAGAAAGGAAGACACATGGTGTTTTGGAGACCTAAATTTTTTGGATGAGAGAAAATGTTTTTAAAAGGTTTTGTCTCTCGCCTCCCTGGAGGCAAAAAACCCACTTGATAAAGGTGGAAACGAGTCAGAAAGGGGCAAATTCCCTGGCGATCATTTAGGCAAAAAGTTTGGCATCTACTTTAAATGAGAGAGATCGGGCGATAACTTTGGCATAACGGACCCTTTCCCCTTTAGGGTCACAGTAACGAAGCCCTCAAGAAAGCGGGTCGAATTGCGGGTTGGGAAACCGATTAAAGCCTTAAGTAAGGACGCCAGAGACTCTTTAGAGTTTTGGTAGAAGGTGCCGATCCCCACGGGGCCCCGGGGCTCTTCCGATGGTAAGGCAGAGTAGCTCCAAGAAGTTCCTCCACTGAGAAAGGCTCTTTCCGGAGGGGGAAGTTTTGTGGGTCAAGCGAGGGAAGGGCTGTACGTGAGAGAAAGCCCCGAAAAACCCCCGGGTAAGGCCGGGGATCCGGGAGGGTCTCAGGGGGTGGGGAGGTTATAAGCCCTCTAGTAATTTTTGAAGACCCTTCAAATACCTCCTTATAGACTAGTTGGGTTCGGGTTTTTTTAAAGAGGAATATATGGAGGCCCTCCTCTCGCGAAGCGCCCCGGGCTAGAAACGCCTGGCTTATACCCCAAATAAGATGAGCCTGCACAGATTTGCCGATATTTTTGTGTTGGGGTCCATCACCACAAATTCAGCCGGACTTGGTAAGACTCGCGGGTCTGCTCCGGGCCAGAAGCTTTTTGGGTTTTTTCCCGGGAGGTGCAGTCGCGAGGGAGGGTCTGCAACTTGTGTCCCTCTCTCTTTCATCGGGCGCCATGTTTTATAAGCCACCTCTTAGAACACTTTTAAAGCCCCCCCACTGGGTTTGGGGAGAGGTGGGATTTCGGCGTTTTCAGAGCAAAAATTCAACATATTGCCGACTCTAAATACAGGGGGGAGTCAAAGAAGCGATTCGTTTAGCTTCCGGGAAAAAAAGGGGGCCTGTACTTTTGGGGAAGGAAGATCAAAAAAAAAAATTTGGGTGCGTGGCCCGATTAGGATTTTTTCCAAAATCGGGCACAACAGCCCGGGGAAAAGGAGAGAGGTGCGGGAGTATATATCAATTCGACTATATAAACCGGGGGGGAACAAAAAAAGGTGTAACCGTTTTCCCCGGGTGCAAACTCTCCACACATCTACAAGTTGCATTTCATGAAGCATTTTTCGGACCCTGTTAATTGCACGATGGGGGCTGCGGGAAAGGGTCTTGAAAGAAATTGCAACCCCTTTTGTCTTCCCCAGATTACTGCTATGGTACCCAGGCAGGGGGTACTATTTCGAAAGGATTTGGATGTGGGGGACTCAAAAATGGGTCTCTTGGACGCAGAAAAATTTAGATCCCGCTTGTAAATTGTACAGAAAATTTGAAGGCTTCTCGGGGACGTTAAATCCCTTCACATTGGGGGGCGTCATCATGTTACCATACGGGGGTAATGAGTGATCAAAGGGAAACGGACCCGGGAAAAAAAACCCGAGGGCGGGCGAGACCAACCGGAGAAAAGGGTTTTAGCAAATAAACCAGAACCTTAACAGTAAAAATAAAAAAAAAACCATAAAGATAGGGCCCAAGCAACAAACAATTCAGAGATAAGATAACCTTCAGAAACCACAATAGGGCATTAAAGGGCCCTTCATCTTGGGGGGGGACAAAAAAAGGTTCAAGGAACGCGTTTGGAAAAATGGGGACAAAGAGTACCATAACGGGGCGTCTAGGGGATTGAGAAGGGATCTCCACCGAAATGACCAACAGTCGGGGCCCCACTATGAACCCGAAAAAAAGCACCAACCTGGGGGAGGGATAAAAAAGAAAAAAAAAAAGGGAAACCAGAAACCCCCGTCATTACATAGAAAGTTGCGATACCCACCATGGTAGGGGGCAGTAGAATCTTGCTTGCTTTAGACAACTGAGGCCTTGATACCCAAAAAAGGAAATAAAGAAAGGGGGGGAAAAAAAAAAAAAAAAAAAAAAAAAAAAAGGGGGGGGGGGGGGAGAAAGGGGGAGGGGGAAGGAAGAGAGGGGGAAATGGGAGGGGGGAGAGAGAGAGAGGGGAGGTGGGGGAGGGGAGAGGAGAGGGGAAGGGGGGGGAGGGAGAAGGGGAAAATGGGGGGGGGAAAGGGAGGAAGGGGGGGGGGGGGGAGAGAGAGAGGAGAACGGGGGGGGGCCCGGGGGGGTGAGAGGGAGGGGAGGAGGGGGGGAAATGAGGAGGGAGGAAGCGGAGGAAAGGATACAAGAGGAGGGGGGGAAGGGGGGGGAGAAGGGGGAAGGGGAAAAAGAGGGGAGAGTAACAGGTAGGTACAGGATTGCAGCAGCAAAACGAGAGGAAAGGCACATGGCAAAAAAACCCGACAATCAAGTTTGACAATCTCAAGATTCTAGAAATCGAGGGGCCCCCGGGGTTTGGGTGCTCTTGGGAGGAGAGCGCTCCCGGCTTCCAGGACGGACTCGAGGGGGTTTGGGGGTTAGGATCCCCTGGAGGGATTGAACCGCAAAGGCTGGGGGGGGACCCCCCTCGAGGAATGGGGTCCAACCCCATAGCGCTTCAGATCGGGGAAACGCCACATCAGGGAGATCCAGGAAAGGGAAGGGGAAACCCGGGAAGGTCCGCCCGGGGATCGGGGGAACAAAAGTTTTTCTTTGGAGAAAATTGAAAAGAAATGGGAAACCCCAAACTGTACGGGTTCCTCTCGCTTTAAGAAGAGCTAAAGTGGTTTGACCCCCCGGGGCGCATTTGAAGAGTTTCCCGAGAAGGTTTGGAAAAGGTCAGTGTCGTACCCCTTAAATTTCACGGTTTTGCATGAAAGGGCCGCTTTCCCCTTATTCTTCCTTGACCGTAAAGGGTGGATGCGGTAAAAAATGTCCCCCCGGGGCGTGTTGTCTTGGCTTTTGGGGTCGGGTGCCTATGAGCCCCATCAAAGGCAATCACTGTTTCCTCTGGCCTGCCCAGGATGTAAATTTAAAACTTTGTTAAGGTGGGGGATCAAGTCAGGCCGTCTTAACTGTTTCCTGACCCCGTACTCTAATTTATTTTTTTCTATTGCGGTTTTTCTAAATCGTTCCCCTGTATTGACGAGGAGCGATATCCTTTGCTGCCTCAATGAAGATTGCAAAATTGAGATCGCGATTCCCTAGAGGCTTGGGCGTCCTCCCGTTGCGACCCTCCCCTTTAAGATCGGGGCCCACATCAATTGAACGGTCTAGGCCCCTTCCCAAGACTTTTGGGGCATTGGCTTTTTTTCATGTCAGATTTGTGGAAGCAGCGATAAAGAGCTCTCGCTCGGAAGGGCTGCGGGGGTATGGGTCGCCCCCTCAGGGGGGGGGAGGTTTGTAACGAGGGAAAGGCTGGAGACTGGATTAAAATCTACGGGATAGCCTCTGCGCAGGCGGCACTTGAGGGCTGGCTGTCTCCCCCCTGATGAGGGGTTTGGAAGGGTGCCAGGGAAAGGGCCTTGTAAGGATACTGGCTAGGAAAAGAGTTGGCCCACGGGGGCCCGGGGTTATAGGCCGGGGACTGATGTCTAGTACAGGAGATCGGCTGTGAAGAGTCCCCGGCACCCGAGATATCTGCTGGTCCCTGAGGGTGGGGATGGGAAGGGTGGTGCAGGTGGCTTGGGGAACCAGGAGAGCGTCCATTTTTTCCCTCGGGCATTGAAAGGGGGCCCAAAAGAGCCTCTGCGCCATGACTTGGGGGGGGGAGGATCTTCATAGAGATACTCCCAGTGGGTGTGGTGCAGGCGCTTGTGGGGGCCCCCAATGAGTTGGGGACAGCAGCGTGGTGTGAAAGAGGCAATATTGTGTCCTCCATATCCTCCAGGGCCCTTTTGCTGCCCCTTGGTGGTGGACGATGGGGGTGTTAGGGGGAAAAACCCTTGCCGGCGGGGTGCGGTGCAGGAGGACCGCCCCCATCTTGGCAAGGTCAGGGGGTTTTGCCCTGGTCGTCTTGCTGGGGCAGCGACGGGGTGGGACTGGCCCCCTCATGTGGAGGGGACTGGGCATGCACCCACCTTGATCCTTTACGTCAGCGTCCCCCGGGTCGTTCCTCCCGAGCTCCGAGGCCCCCCGGCGCCCCATCATCTCCCTCCCTCCTAGATGGGCGCCGAGGGGCTTCACACTTCCGCCTGTGGCGGGGAAGCGGGTCCTGCTGAAGTCCCCGGAGGACGTCGGACAGGGGAGCGCCGCCGGCTCGAGATGGAGGCTGGGTCCGGCCCCCCATCCCCGGTCGCCCCCCTGGGGGTTTTCAGGTGCAGCTCTTTTCCTTTGCGGCCCGTAGGGAGGCGGGCAAGTGGCGTCTCCGCGCCCCGGAGCGCGTGCATCCCGCAGATCCCCAGGGGAACCCCGGGCCCAAAGGGGTAAAGTAATTTGGAGATGGCAAATTTTCCTGCCCAGCGCATCCTTGGGGCTTTTGCAACCCTTTTGGGCCCTTTGCTGCTCATTATAAAGTGGAGAAGGCTTTTTATGCGGCCCAAAACGGAGCTCCCAAAGACACGTCTGTACTCCCCACATGCAGGACACGCCCATCGAGGCTAAAATACTTCAATTCTTTCAAAGGGTAAAGAAAAGATGGAGAACGCTTCAAGTAGGGGCGTAGCTATAAGCCAGCGTAGAAGCTACGGGACCTGGTACCCCGAGGTGGCCCAAAGCCCCTTTAAACATAGGGGATTTGGGGGAAGGTGTTTTTATTAAATTACTGAACCCCCAAAACTGCAAAAATAAAACTTTTGGGGACTGAGTAAATTTAGCAAAACCCAAACACTCTGTATAAAACTTTTCCATTATATGTGAGCCTGCAAATGTCGCCAAATAACAGCTTCGGGGTGGGAAAGATGCAGCCAGAAATACCAAATCCCAAAATATTGATGTCATGAAGAGGGAAAAACCTTCTAAGAGCAGTCTGTACAGTACAGAGAGTGAGCTGAAAATGGCGTTCACAAGGCAATACAGTGAAATATATATAACATGGTCATGTGATTTTAGCAGCCAGTGAGAGCCCTACACCTCAGTGATGACGTTTTTGACACTTCTCTGTGCTCTTCACTGATTGGATGGCCATCAAAATTGCAGATAGGTGAATGGATGGCTGCCAAAAGTGCAGAAAGCCACAGAAAACGAAACTGAAAATGGCATGTCGAACTAGAACTTTACTCGAATGAACAGTAAAATGTTCAGTTCAGTTCGAGTTCTAAAAATTTGAGTAGTTCTACTGGAACTTAATTTTTCTAGAACAGTTCGATCAACACTACTTAAGACAGCTGTCAGCTAAATGCTGAATAGTGTTTCCGTATATTCACAGGCAGGGCCACCGTACAGGGGGTACAGCCAGTACTCCTGTACCGGGCCCGGTGAAACAGGTGGGCCCGCGGCAAGCAGGCCCTCTTGTTTCATAATCTGGTCAGCCTGTACACGGGCCCCGCGGCACTGCTGACCGTCCGCAGGGGCCCGTGCGGCTCAGTGTGTGAAGAAGGGCCCGTGTGGCTCAATATCTGAAGAGGGGC
Organism: Phyllomedusa bahiana; assembly: GCA_025379985.1. Lineage (NCBI taxonomy): Eukaryota > Metazoa > Chordata > Amphibia > Anura > Hylidae > Phyllomedusa > Phyllomedusa bahiana. The sequence continues at coordinate 9,280 of JAODAL010019918.1, read as the reverse complement.
CCGTGCTGTTCAGTGTGTGAGGAGAGGGGCCTGTGCGGCTCAGCGTGTGGGGAGAGGGGCCCGTGCAGCTCAGCGTGTGAGGAGAGGGGCCGTGCCGCTCAGCGTGTGAGGAGAGGGCCCATGCGGCTTAGTGTGTGAGGAGAGGGGCCCGCGCGGCTCAGCGTGTGAGGAGAGGGGCCCGCGCGGCTCAGCGTGTGAGGAGAGGGGCCCGTGCGGCTCAGCGTGTGAGGAGGGGCCCGGGCGGCTCAGCGTGTGAGGAGAGGGGCCCGCGCAGCTCAGCGTGTGAGGAGAGGGGCCCACGCAGCTCAGCATGTGAGGAGAGAGGCCCGTGCGGCTCAGCGTGTGAGGAGAGGGGCCGTGCGCCGATCGCAGCAGTGACTGCTCTCTACGTCACTACAGCTGCAGCGGCTGTCACTCTCATTTCTCCAGTAGCTTCTGTGATCGGATTCGGCCCCTCCCCTCTCTCTGTCTGTGGGCGGGGCTTCAGTGACTCCTGCTGGCAGAGGGAGGAGGGGCCGACTCGGTTCACAGGAGACTCTGGAAGGAGGTGAGAGACCCTGCTGCTGTCAGTAAAGAGCAGTCCTGAGAGTCAGAGCGCGGGGCCCCCCTCCTCACATGCTGGGATAATGTGGGGACCCACTGAAGCCCCCTCTCTGCCCCAGCGGCCCCTCCCTCTCCTCCGTGAGGCTGTGTGGGGGCTGTGTGTGAGTGCTGTGGGGAGGCTGTGTGTGGGGGCTGTGGGGAGGCTGTGTGGGGGCTGTGGGGAGGCTGTGGGGAGGCTGTGTGTTAGGCTGTGGGGGGCTGTGTGGAGGCTGTGTGGGGGGGGCATTGTGGAGGCTGTGTGTGGGGGCTGAGGGGAGGCTGTGTGGGGGCTGTGTCGGGAGGCTGTGTGGGGGCTGTAGGGAGGCTGTGTGTGAGGCTGTGTGGGGAGGCATTGTGGGGGCTGTGGGGAGGCTGTGTGTGGAGGCATTGTGGGGAGGCTGTGTGTGGGGGCTGTGGGGAGGCTGTGTGGGGGCTGTGTGGAGGCTGTGTGGGGGCTGTGTGGGGGGGCATTGGGGAGGCTGTGTGGGGGCTGTGTGGGGAGGCTGTGTGTGGAGGCTGTGTGTGGGGGCTGTGGGGAGGCTGTGTGGGGAGGCATTGTGGGGCTGACGTGGGGGGGGGCCCAGATGCTTCAACTGTATGGGGCCCTGAAATTTCTGATGGCGGCCCTGTTCACAGGTTCCCCTCTTGTACTATATCAGCTTATTGGACTGTAAAGGACTCATTGGACTATGTCAGACCATCCTTTGATACATGTCTTTAATAAAGAAGAGGGATGTTGTCAGGGAAGGTTTATTTAAATTACATTTTTTTTTGTGTTTCAATGGGTTTTTCTTACCACTTTATTTAGTAATGGACGTGTCTGAAAGCTGGAGCTTGGTATTAGCTAGAGGTGTTTTCTGTTACCCCAACAGTGACACTACACCCCTCTCACTGTTACCCCAGCGATACTGGTAAGAGCCGGGTTACTGTCAGAATTGGACCATCTAATGTGATGCTCTGCTTCTGAGGCAGATATAGGCTTGTATTTTTAGGGTGGGAAACAACCGATATCTATGGACCTTCTCATTCTGATAGCATCAGCCTGCAACGGTTGGTTTCACCCTAGCTGGTTATGAATAAAGGAGGTACCCCACAGGTTTCTTGTATATTATTTTTATGTATTCAAGTCTAAAAATAGGCATTCCAGCATGATAAACAAATAAATAAAAAACTTAAATAAAATTATTTGAGATCTCCCTTTTTTTTTTTTTTTTTTTTACAACCGAACAACGTAAAACCGGCAGCTGCAGGGTAGGGGAGCATATTGTAGTAACAGTCCTGCTGTGTCAGTGGTATCTCCTTTATGCTGTTAAGTAATGGCATTTTAGAGAACTTTTGTTTCTATCTTTGGAGTGCACAGCCAGTGCAAGCAGGGATATGCCGTTTGCCCCACCCACCCAGTGTTGATTGACAATTTTCTGCCTTTTACTGTTAATAGGCAGAATTCTGTCAATCAACAGTGGGTGGTTTATACATACTGCTAGTATGCTAGTGCCGGATGTGCGCTCCAGAAATAACACATTGGGCCTATCACTATGTTATTCTCCCTTCAATGAGGGCAGCATGACAGGTTACCTTTTGGGCGCACTAACAAGAGTCACCATTCCTTGTACAGTGTGTTTCAAAAGTATTCACACCCCTTGAACTGTTCCTCATTTTTAAACTTTACAGCCACAAACTTAAATGTATTTTATTTATATTTTATGTTATAGAGCAACACAAGGTAGCACGTATTTGTGACATGTAAAGAAAAAGATATATCATTTTCCAAATTTCTGCAAATTAAAAAACTAAGAAGTGTGGTGTGCATATGTATTCAGTCCCTTGCACTCTGATACCTTTAAATAAAATCCAGTATGACAAATTACCTTTAAAAGTCACCTAATTACTGAATTGAGTACATCTGTATGTAATTTATTCTCAGTATAACTCAGAGGTTTGTTAGGGAACATTAATGAACAAAGAGCATCATATAAACCAAGGAACACATATAAAGTTGTTGTAAAGTATATTGCAGGGTTAGCTTTTAAAAACATAGCCCAAACTCTAAACATCTCACGGAGCACTGTTCAATCCATTATCCGTAAATCGGATGAGTATGGCACAACTGCTAACCTAACACCTTAAATAAGGGCACAGATAAGGAGAATACTAATGAAAGAAGCAGCCAAGAGTATCTGCAAAGCTCGGGCAGGGGGAGGGGGTATGGTGTGGTGTGGAATCTGTGCATAGAATAAATATTAGTCATGTACTCCACAAATCTGGCCTTTATGGAGGAGTTGCAAGAAAAAAGCCCTTTCTGAAAACAAGCCATAAGAAGTCCCATTTGCAGGTTACAGGAAGCTATGTAGGGGACACCGCAAGCATGTGGAAAAAGGTGCTCTGCTCAGATGAAACCAAAATTAAACTTTGCACATCGCCCTGACCACACTATCCAAATGGTAAAACATGATGGTGGCAGAATTATGCTGTGGGGATGTTTTGATTCAGCAGGGACTGGGAAGCTGTTTAGAGAAGATAGTAAAATGGACGGGGTTAAAAACAAATCAGTCATGGAGAAAAATCTGTTAGATGCTGCAAAAGACTTGAGACTGGGGCATTGATTAACTTTCATGCAGGAAAATTTCCCTAAACACAAATCCAAAGCTACAATGGAATGGTTAAAATCAAAGCATATTCATGTGTTAAAATGACCAAGTCAAAGTCCAGACTTAAACCTCACTAAAATCTGTGGCAGGATTTGAAAATTGCTGTTCACAAACGCTCGCCAACCAATTTGACTGTGGTCGAGTTATTCTGCAAAGAAAAATGGGCAAAAATTCCAGCTTGCAAGATGTGCAAAGCTGGTAGAGACATGCCCCAACAGACTTGAAGCTGTCATTGCAGCTTAAGGTGGTCCGGCAAAGTATTGACTCGGGAGGGCTGAATACATATGCACGCCACACTTAAGTTTTTTCATTTGCAAAAATTTGGAAAAGCGTGTATTATTTTCTTTACACTTTACAAATACTGGCTACTTTGTGTCGCTCTATCATATAAAATATCAATAAAATACATCTAAGTTAGTGACTGTAAAGTTTAAAAATGAGGAAAAGTTCAATGGCTATGATTTTTTTTTTTGCAATCCACAGTATATGTTAAAGATGTTGGTTTCCTCATTTAACAAATACAGCTCTGGAAAAAATTAAGAGAACACTGCACAGTTTTCTATAAATCAACATCTCTATATGTCTGACAGCCATTCCATTCCATTGTCAGTTGAATTCCAACCATAGTACCACTCATTCTACTTTAAGAGTACCTATCACCTTCAGACAAACCTCATGAAGTAACAGAAGACTAAAATACAAACACTTTCTCAAGTATGCTTCATTAGGAAAACCAAAGCATTTCACCTGTATTTCAGTTTTTAAAAAAGCGCTGGCCCTTTAAGACAGCTCTGAAGTCGGGCCAAGTCGGCACATGACAGCTTGATGGATGACTGTGATGACAGTTGTAGGCTCCTGAGCTGGGAGAGTCCACAGTGCAGGGAGGAGCCTGTAAATCTTCATCATGTGCACAGCAGCAGCATTGCAATACAGATGCCTGTGTGCTATAGAGGAGAAGGCTTAAAGGGGTTTTATCATTTAATTAAATGGTCTTCAGAATAAGGGGACAGTGAAAAAAAGCAACTTTGCAATTGGATGTCATTAGCAAAGCTGTCTTGTATTCACAGTATTCCTTATCTTGTGGTTTTGTTTACACTGATATCCAGTGCTGGTCGAATCCCTGCTGATCCCTCCTCCTTGCATTTCACTAGCTGAGAGCTCATTTACATTCTGTACAGCCCCGATCGATTCACAGAGCGAGCATTCCTGTGTCTCTCACTCAGGGACTGGCACATTTTCACTTTACACAGCCAGAAGAAACAGAATTACACTGTAGGGCTTACACAATCAGGAAACAGTACAATTTGTGTTGATCCCTGCCTGACTCAGAGTTAGGGGCCGTAGCATTTTCTCTCTCCACACCTAGCAGAAACAGACTGCAGCAGATTCTAAACTGAGAAAACCTGACACTTTTGTCCCGGTGCCGAACTCGCCTGCATAGAAGGGAGATCTGTGCCGTTCCTAGAGCTGGAGTCAACTGTAACACATCTCCAGCGGTGAGAGGAGAAGAGATCAGTGCTGAGTCTAGATTGAATGCAGCCTGTGGTATGTATACAGCTCTTACAAAACAAGACTGCATAGGAGAGACACAGTGACATGTGGACTCAGAGAGGGGGGGAGTCTCGGGAGCCAGCATAACAGTGAAGGGGGGGATGATGTCACCCAGCTGGGAGGGGAAGAAACGCTCCTGCATTTTAGGAGTTGACAAGCTGAGAGCAGTATGAATCAGCCGAACTAAGGAAGCGATACATCCCCTTTAAGCAACAGGTAAACTGGTAAACTCTGTCACACTGTTTCCTTAGGTTCTGTCTCCACTGCACAGAAAAAAAGTCAATTTTTTCAGTGTTTTTCATTTTCTAAAAACAATCTCCCATAAACTTCTATTGTAAAAACCTCCTGCTGTCTACACTGTGCTTCTTTTTTCTGCTTGTTTTTTTACTGGTCGTCTTTTGTAACATGTTGTAAAAAACGCCAGAGTCGGGGGGAAAATTTACTACAGGAGTCTATGTAAAGCGTAGGATGTTTTTTTGCCGCGAATTTTCAATGAAAACCCACCCAGGAGATTAGTACCTCCTATTGTGGGTGTTACAGTTTATAATTTATTTCAATTCTTCATACAAGTGTTTTCTATGTCCTCGTTCGTACCGTTTGTAATAAAGTGATCATGTTTTTGCGCAATTCAAGATTTTTGCTTAATGATGCAAAATATAGGTTTTTTAAAGGATTTTGGTGCTATAATCCTTTTCTTGGAAGGTTTTGTTGCTAATAAAGTTATCTCAATTGTGACGCTAAAAATACGTTTTTATATGAATTTTGGCATTAAAATTTATTTTTTTTACTGATTTTAGCGCTATTAAAGTTATCTCCCTTTTGTTACTAAAAATACTTTTTTCGGGTTTTGGCGCTATTAAAGTTCTCGCTTTTGTTGCTAAAAATAAGTTTTTGGGCGCTTAAATACTTTTTTTACGGATTTTGGCCCTATTAAAGTTCTCGATTTTGTCGCTAAAAATCTTTTTTTCTTACAGATTTAGGAAATAAAGTTATTAGCACCAAAATCCGTAAAAAGCCAGATTTTTAGCAGCAAAAGCGAGATAACAGTAGCGACAAAATCCATAAAAACATGGACTTTAGCACCAAAATCCGTAAAAAAACGTATTTTTAGTAACAAAAGGGAGATAACTTTAATAGCGGCAAAATCCGTATAACCCCGTATTTTTAGCGGCAAAAGTGAGAACTCTATTAGCGGCAAAATCAGTAAAAAAAAAAGTATTGTAGTGCCGAAATCCGTAAGAAAACAGATTGTTTGCGGAAAAAGCGACATAACTTTATTAGTGCCAAAATCCGTTCAAATAAGGATTTTAGTGCCAAAATCCATTAAAAAAAGTACTTTTGGCTACAAAAGCAAGATAATTTTACTAGCGCCAAAATCCTTAAAATGACTACAAGATTCCATATAAATGCAATTATGTTCTCTCCATCCCCTTTTGTAGGGTGGAGTCGCATCCAATGGATTAATTTATGCATACATTGAAACCAGACTTGAAGACAATCAAAAAACACGGGTAAAATCCACGCCAAAAAACGCAAATTGCAACAATAAACTGCCATTTTTTCAGCTGCATTTGACAGGCAGTGGACAGAAAACTCAGTTTTTAGTATTTGGCTTTCAGGTCGTTTTTTTTGTCCACTGCAGTGTAATCATACCCTTAGTGTACTGTGCCTGCTGTACTGTATGTAGTGAGACTCAGATGACCCTATACAAGCAGCTATGCCCTCAGCTCCCCCTGCACAGTTAGTATCTCCCAACAGATTTATAAGGATCTCCTGAGTTACAAAGTGAAAGTAAAACCTGTTTCCCTGTAAAACTGAGGGAAATCCTCTGGATTGCTAATGACATGTATTTGAGAAAAGTCTTATAATTTCATCTTCTATCAATTTTTGTGTGTTTGTGTGGAGGTGATAGGTACTCTTTAATGTGCTTCTGATTAGGTGATCACCTGAACCAAATCTTATTTAATGAAGGAAAGTATAAAAAAAACATTGCTGTGGTCTTCACAATCCTCTTGCAATAGGACAAGCTGGGTGGCAAAAAAAGTCGGGAAAAAAGGCCAAAAGGAATTTGAATGAAAAAAAATTTTTTACCATCCCAAAAAAGTTGAAAAAAAAAACCTTCCTGACTTAAAACATTAGTTTTTTTGTTTCTAAAAAATATAACATGTTTTCTTTGCTTTATTTGAGGTTGCAGATCCCTTCTTTTTTTTATTTTGAAGATTTTCATTTACTGCAAATAAATAAAAATTTTTTTTGCTTTAAAATTTTGGGAGACATTTTGTCAGTATTTTATAAAATGAAAAAAACAATGTACATTTAATTCAAAAATACAAGCAATTTTGAAAGAAAAATCTGAGAAATTCAAAATTTGCTTTGGTCTTTAATTTTTTTTTCCAACTGTCTTATTTGGGGCACCTCTTGCGTCTCCCTACAATGTTTCCCGTGGTGTTGGGGTGAATCATTCATTTCAATTATATAGAAAAAAAAACTATTGGGGAAGACCTGGATCCACTGGTTGGCATTCCAATGCTCAACCCTGTATCATTTATTAAAGAGTTAATCCCTAAACACTTACACTTATAGAAAACACCATTGATTTTTAACCGTCTTCTAGAGTTTTATTTTGATGTTTTTCATATACCCTTTATGTTCCTTGCTACGAATTCCCTTCAGTCTTCCATGTCCTTTTTCTTGTCCTATTAATACACCATGTACCTTCTAAGAGTCACTATATTTTCTTTCCGGTCTCTGTTGTCTAAATTTACTATTAAAGGGGATGTCTCACTACATTGACTCATCTTACCTCAGTCGTTTTTGGTTTCATTTTGAAATTCAGGGCGTTTTATACTTTTATAGGCTGCAGTAGAAGCCAGATCTGTAGCTATAGCACCATGCTGGCAGCCTACAGGAGAGATCAAAAAAGGGCTGTAGCTTAGCACCCCCCCATATTGTTGAGCCCATACAAGAGGGGGTATCTAGTAATGGTAGGACCTGTTTAAGGACACATATTGCAAAGTGACTTGTTTTTTCAAAATTTTAATATAAAAAGCAATCCTTGTAGTGAGACAACTCCTTTAAGGCCATTTCGATACAGCTGCCAGTACAAACTAATTTTTTCACCATATTCACACATATTTCAATATTTTGCTGTCTTCTTTTGTATTACCTGTTTTTTCTCATTTAGGAAGACCATATACATTTGTAATATATTGTTTCTTTTTAGGCTTTTAAGTAGAGTTCTTTGCTAGGTATACTTCACTTATACTGTTTGTTCTTCTCTTTCTTTTGTCTTTAAAACTCAAATAAAGTGTTTAATGGTAAAATGGGGAAATCTTACTACTAAAGTCTGTCTGTAGCCCTCACAAAAATAGAGTAGCATTTGGGGGAGAAGTTGGGTAGGCCCCCCTCAGGTAGTCCAAAAACAGTCCATTTACATACATAAGAAGTAGAATCCAGGCAGTGTTTACAAAAAATGATTTTTTTTAACTGCAAATTTTAGCCCAAAACGGGGCTTCAGAAAAGGGTTTCCTTTAAGGGAAATGTCGTAGAAAAGAATCTTTAGTTGGAAGTGCTGCTTAAATTCTACTCAGGTTTGTAAGGAGAAGCAGAAGGAGGCATGAAATGTTAATTAATATTTTCTAGTTTTATACTTTTTTACAGGTTTGAATCTTCTACGAGATAGAATGTAAGCAAACTTTCAACATTTTGGCACCTACCTCCATTCTCTTGTTTAAATTATTTGTAAATAAGTTGGATGAATTTTTTGGGTTTGTAAGCAAAATAAAATTTAGGTTTAAAGTGCAATATTTACACCTCTGCCTATTTTTAGTGGCTTTTTGAAATCAACCAAGCCTCTGAATAGGGAAAACACTACTAGACTTTGGGGTCTCATTTCAATTTGATTTTTGTAGGGCCCCCTTATATTTGTGGACACTAAGGGGCTAAAAAATTAAAAAAGACCCCTAAAAAGCCATATGGAAACACACCCTTAAGGTATACATCAGGGGGGTGGGTATATCGTCCCATGGGTGTTTACAAATTTTTTTGGGTTTGGTTTGGAAAAAAATAAAATTTTTTTCCAACAAACCAAATTTTTGGTGAAAAAGTTTATTTTTTTACAAGGAATCCGGAAAAAGAGCACCGCAAATTTTTTTACGCAATTTTTTTTCCCCAAAACAGCAATCCCAAGGGGGTGTAAACCCCAGTTTGGGGCAGGCAGGGCTTAAAAAAAGGGGGGCGCTATTGGACTTTTTGGAACGCAGAATCGATGGTGCCCTATCGCATTTGCCAGCCCCCCAAAGTACCAGAACAAGTGAAACCTTCCAGAAGTCACCCCCTTTTGGTTTTTAAACCCCCCAGGATTCTTTTTTATTGTGATTTTGGGCCCACAAGGGTTCCCATGTTTTTTTTAAACATTGGGCCATGAAAGGGGGGGAAAAAAAAACAATTCTGCCATTGTTTTTGGGCTTTTAATTTTACAGCCTTCGCCGTGCAGTTTT